>JAXCGZ010001972.1:77500-82500 GCA_037179515.1 Halocaridina rubra | reverse complement strand
ATTTTTTTGTATACTATGTTAAGATTGTTTGTGTTCGTAGTGTGTACAAGTCTTCTTATTTCCTGTTTTTGCCCTTTACATTCGTATGTCTATATCGTTTGTAAAGAACAACACTTTGCGCAAATTACTTTGTTCACTAGGCTTTATTTTTTTTTACAGAAGTTACGAGGAAATGGCAATTCATGCTGCTGACACAACAGAAGTAATATCGCTTACCTCAATTTTTCACCATGAGGTTTAAGGTTCACTTTACATACGCCTGTCACTTTGATGAGTCAGCAAACAGGACTTGTATTTTCTCTTTTCCCTTTCGCGTTTCGTCGCTCTTATTTTCTTTCTTTTTCTTTTTTAGCTCTTGCTCATTTGTGTACGTCTTTTCTCTTATTATGCAAAGCTCAGGGACGCTTTCTGGACATCGCTATTTTCACACGTCCTCGATTCATTTTTCGGTGTGAGAATGATGAAGCGGATTCTCTTTGATGCGGTGTTAAGGGAAAAGTTGGTCTGCGTGATGCCAGAAATGAGCTTGTCTCTTTCACCTGATTTTTTTTTTTTTTTTTTTTTTTATGGAGACGTAGTAGAATTTTTCTGAGAGCGGTTCACCGTGATCATCTGTTCTACACTTTACATGTATTTAACCTTTAACTATTTTTCTATGAGTTGTGATGTTTGAACTCTAAAATAGCACTAAATTAGAATATTTGAAAACAGAAGTTCTTTTATAGCTGGTTTTTATAGATTTTTTTTATTATATTTTTTGGTGGGAGGTATATTCATGTACTTTTTCAGATTTTTTTTATACAAAATTCTAAACTGGAAACCTAATATAATAAAAGATTTGGTGACACTTTCATTGAGATCTTATAGCCAATAGAACGGTTTTACTACTTGCTCACCTTCATAAGTTTCTTAGAATGTGCTATTTTAGTCTATTAGGAAACTTTCATACTAAACAACAACTGAAAAATTCCATGTAAAACGAAGTTATTGCACTTGATTTCTACTTGAAGTAACGTGCATGTACTTATGAAACCGAATGTAATGTGTAGTAGCCAGATGTAAACTACTACTAATACCACTTCTTCTTCTACTTCTTCTTTTTCTTCTCCTTCTTCTTCTTCTGCTTCTTCCTCTTCTTCTTCTGCTGCTACTACTACTACTACTACTACTACTACTACTACTACTACTACTACTACTACTACTACTAGCACACTACTTCATTTTTTCTTCTTTTCTTCTTCTACTTCTTCCTCTTTGTCTCATCCTCCTCATCCTCATCTGTAAGGCATATTGTCCTCTTCCTCCTCTACAATACATATTGTATCCTCCTCCTCCTCCTCCTCCTGTAAGATATATTGTCCTCCTCCTCCTCTGTAAGGCATAATGTCATCATCGTCCTCCTACTCCTCCTTAGGACATACTATTCTTAGGAAACTGTCTCCCGGTGTCAGGAAACGTTTCATGTGGGTATTATTCTCTACTGTGAAAAATGTTAGATGTCTACCAATCTTCGTAGTAGTAGTAGGGTTTTTGCTAGACAAGAGTGATTCGACCACTGTCGTTTTTCATATCTACTTTTATACTACTGCACATACATTCCTTTGCTGTAAATGTTGGTATTTCCTACATCGCATTATCATCTGTTAGTTCATTCCTACTTGCAAGAGATGTGGCCAAGTCAGAGCACAACTTTGACGCCTCTCTCTCCTCTCAATTTAGTCGATTTTTATCTGCATAATTGTTTGGAATATGTATTTACTACAGCTGAAGGGTTTTTAAGCTTGAATAGGACTGTCCAGGACAGTTCGATGTTAAGTCTACCTTCAGTTACGGTTATATTTTATGCCTACATCAACACTGAATATTCTTGGATATTCATTACACACCTCTTATTATCCCTTCACTTCTGACAAGTCATTACACTCTCCATCTCTGTTACTTTTTACTTAATGTATTCTTCGTGCCCAGGCTCGGTGGGGGCTGTTTTTTTTTCCGTCCTGGTGTCACAATCATAAAAAAAAAAAAAAAAAAAAAAAACTTATGGAAATGCAGTGAGCAGACGACGAATACGCTTTCTTTGACATGATAGGAGGCTCTGGTGATGACTGGGATGGTTGAATTTAGGAGAGTAAGAGGAAGACAGAGAAATATATGGTTGGTATGATGAGGGTGATGGGCGGACAATTTAAGCCTGCAGAGTTATTGCAGTTAATAGGAGACAGGGTCAGGTGGCGCTCCGTGGTTGCCGAAGTCCAACTGGATATGACAAGTCGATGGGCCTTGCCCAGTATCATGATCTTTACAGTTTGTTATGCTATCAGAGGAATTAGTTGGGTCAGAGTTTTACCAGTTCTTGCTAATATAAAGGTCGTACCTTTTGTTAACAAATGATGTCTTTTACTTAGTTCCACCGACACTTATATTCACCTCGTAGAACGTGTTTATGTTTATATACAGTGCTTCCATCTTCTACTTTGAGCTTAGGCGAAGGAATTGTTTACAGAATTTACTTATTTATTTATTTATTAAAATATTTGTATTATTGTAATTAATATGTACTTCAGCGTTTCCTCTGTTGTTGGGTGTTAAAGTATACCTTTCCGGAGGCTTGGGAATGCATATGCGAGTTGTCTAAGTTTATGGGGTCGTTCTTTAAAATTATATCATGATTTACTTTTTAAAACGCCATTACTAAGCATATGTAATTATAATTATGTCTGGTTTTTATAACCTTTTATGTCAGTCCGTATACTGGTATTCGTTCATTTATTTATGTATTTAATTATTTTTATTATGTTTATATCTATATTCTATATTTCTATGCATAAAGTAAGATTTGTTCTGGGAGCAATATTTCGGAAACCTTAAGTGTTTTCGAAAGCGTAATATCTTTTTGTTTTATTCAATTGCCTAAATTTTTATTTAAGTATGTACTAATAATTAACTAAATAGGAAATATGGACACCGGTTCATTATAGTTATAAATTGAGGCACAGAAGTATTGAGACATTCGAAGTATACGATCTGATATTCTAATTTTTATTAAAAAAAAAAAATTATTATGCGTCTATAATTAACAATTCATATAGACTGGTTTATTACAGTTATAAAGGGGGGCTATGGGGTAGGCTACAGAGCCACTCCAAATATAAAATCTGATTTTCTCATTTCCAATGGTCCCTTTGCAGTCGTATTTTGCCTCAGAATGGCCCATAAAGTTTGAGCCTGGGAAATAAATAGAGGAATTAGATATTGGACCCCCATTTATTTGATGCAGAGTTTCAAATCCCATAGCACTAAATATTCTTGTGGACAGAAGACCTTTTGGGGGACTGCGAGATGTATAAATTTTGTATATGTATTATTTTGTATTTTCTCGTGCCCGGGCCTTTACTGATGAGGGAAGTTTCTGCCTGTCCCGGTGTCACACTCATAAAAAAAAAATATCTACCTTTTACGTGTCGTTATTAAATCCCATGCTAATGGGGATGGACACAGGCTGGATGCCCTTCCCAAGTTGAGTTCGATCGCGGATCTGTTACCTCCCGAGTCAAGGAATTTTGCAGACAAACACACACACACACACACACACACACACACACACACACACACACACACACACACACACACTTATATATATATATATATATATATATATATATATATATATATATATATATATATATATATATATATATGCGCATGTGCGTGTGTGCATGCGTGCGTGTGTACGTGTTTTACTTTTTAAGAAAGTGAATAATCTCTCTCTCTCTCTCTCTCTCTCTCTCTCTCTCTCTCTCTCTCTCTCTCTCTCTCTCTCTCTCTCTCTCTCTCTCTCTCTCTCTCTCTCTCTCTCTCTCATCTCCTCTGTATAGTAACAATACTGAATAATGTTGAAGGCTGAAATCATAAGAAATTTCTACTGGTAAATATACATACATGTAGGTAAGTTGCTTTTTTGCACCAAGTGCCGACACGCTCGCACCCTTGTTTTCATCCATTAGTATATTTTATGTGGACAGTAGCGTCCGCGACTTTGAGGCGTCAGGTCGAGGTTTCGCGCCCCGTCACGGTCTGAGGTTAGCAAGGGCATACACTCAGGGTAACGATTACATCTGTCAAAACAAGTCCTTCGCAAGAAGGCAACTGTCCTAGCCCTTAGTTGAAAAGGGAGTCCGTGACGTAAAACCGGAACAATTAAAATAAGTCATTGTATATTTTATGTATGGGTGTTGTGCTCATTTTTTTTTTTATTCAGTGACTTGTCTCTCAAAATTACCTGCTAATATTTAATCTATTATCGATTCGTCGCTATTATTTATAGAGAGTAGCTTCCTTTGATGTTTGTCTCATACTGATGTTGCGTCGAGCTGTATTATTTATCAAAGCTAAACTAGGGCAACCTGAGGCCTGGTTTTAGGTTTTATTGGGGCATGATCTCGCTTGTATCCACAGTACGATATGCAATATTACGACCGTTGTCATGGAGTGTTTATAATTAGAAAGATGTAAAAAACTTTGATTATGAATTTATTATTTCCCCTTTTATTTATTTCCCCTTATTGGTTGTTGACTGATGAGGAAAAGCTTTAGATATGAAATCAACATATTCATTTTGTGTTTATATTGATTTGCAATTGATATATATATGTGTGTGTGTATATATATATATATATATATATATATATATATATATATATATATATATATATATATATATATATATATATATATATATATATATATAAGCATGAACAACAAATACAATATCTTCCGAAGCAAGCTAGTTACCATTCTCTTGTGTTTGTTATTTTTACTCAAATAATCATCCGTAAGGAAATTTGTTCGTCTCCAGTACAAGACATTTATATATTTAGTTTTAACTTCATGACTTGAGCCAATCTTCAGTATTGCGTCTACATTGTAAATCTTTAGTATTGAGTCTCAGACTCATACACGCTCCTTAGCTTATCTCTAGATCTTCATTACTTCGACTAGTC
>JAXCGZ010001972.1:60000-72500 GCA_037179515.1 Halocaridina rubra | reverse complement strand
GGAAGTCATTTATATTCAATTATAGCACTATTAAAGCATATAATGAAATATTGAATAATGACGTATACAGTTATGTCCCTATTTCTTTAACACCATGTCACACAAACGTACGCTATCACACAAATACTGTGTGTGTGTTGTACTCCCATATAATGCAAACAAACAAACAGGTGAGCAAATACATTAATGACGCATACTCTTTGACCCCTCGCATTTTCGCACACATAATACATGAGCATTACTCCTTCACATTTAAATATATTGTGTTGCAAACAATAAGATACATATCTTCGCTCCCTTTTATTTATCGATTGTTTGCTCAATTTAATTCGTTTTCCTTATCAGTGAGTGTTGTTCTTTAATCCATTTACACACACGCGCACAGTTCATGAGTAATACTCTTTCATATAAAAACAATTAGGTAAGGATATGCATACGCTGTCTCATCATATATAATTTATATCCAACAATGGCAAAGATTAATTCGCATTCTCCTACAGTGAACGACGTTGTTGTTATTGTTTTCAAATACTGCAGACCTGACGTTATGTGTGAGGGAGAATGTTAAAGGATTTTCCTTTATCAGTCGAGTGGAACTTATTTAAGACAACATACCTTAACGCATTAAGGAGGCAGCCGTGTGTGTGTGTGTGTGTGTGTGTGTGTGGAATGTTTATATCATTGTAAATATAAGCTTCTTCTTCTTCTTTTCTTTTTTTCTTCTTTTTATTATTATTATTATTATTATTATTATTATTATTATTATTATTATTATTATTATTATTATTATTACATCTTCATGCCACGTACATCCTAAGTGGCAACGAACAAAAGAATCAGTGAGATAGGGATTGCTAGTCCTTCGTTCCCCTATCCCATTCCGTTGGCTCTTATGAGGATCAGAAAATACGAATGCTGAAAAATTATAATGCTGAGAGCTGAGATGACCCTAATTTGTAGTTTCACTCTCTAATAATGGAACTTGTTTACATTCAAAATAGAAATACTTTCTTAAGTAATAAGTAATATATTTATTTATTTTTCAAGCTAATTCAACTCGGTATAGGTTCTAAGGCCTGATAAATAAGAGGGCTTCGTTTGAAAGGTCATTCAGCTGTCAACTTTGAGCTAAACTTACACTAGTCTTTAAGAGACCAGTGAGAAGAGCGACCCCATATGAATAATGGAAAAGTCGCCGAGAAGAGGAGTTTTTAAGATTGTAATATGAGAAGATGGAAATATTCCTTTATCTTTTATAATTAATTCATACAAACAAACAAAATTTTATTTCCATATTTGTACAGTGGTTATTCTTTAGGAGTTTTAATATATGAATTGGGCCTGTTAACATTACTAAATAACCGCAAGATTGTGGTATATGGAGGTATTTTTTTTATCACACACACACACAATACGTCCCCATTCGAATGTTTTTTTTTTTTTTTTTTTTTTGAGAGCACATACAGATTGGAAGTGAGTGATTAAGCTATAGATAACCTCTCAAGCGCCCGGAGCTGATTCGAATTCGAGTTTGTCACGTCGTCACTCCATGACTAACACGCTCAACCACGGAGCTGCTGCGGCCCCCATTGTATTAAAGTATTTATAATGTGAATAATACTACTGACACCCATCTTTTTCTTTGTCCACAGCTCTTCCCACGCTTTCATGGGGTCGCTTTTTCTCGCCAGCCTCTTTCTATCTAGTGTTTGGTTTTCGCTCATTTTTTTCAATTTATTCGGGGCTTGGGACCTGTTAAGTTGAGCTGGTTTGTTCCTCTTATAGCTGAATTAATACCTATGTCTCTTATAATGTACTTATATTAGTGTGAGTCATGCGCATGTCGCTGGTAAGATGATTATATATTTTTTTTAATTAAATTTCATATTCATGGTAATAACATCACAACCATAAATCACATAGTGTGAGCTTATCAAACAACACCTCTAAATACTAAAAAAAAGAAAAAAAGAAAAGGAAAGCAAATGAAAACTGAAAAAGCGAAAGGAAACTAAAGACAATTTACGTATGCAAATGAAATCATGTACTTTTTTTTTTTAATTTGGATAACAGAAAGTCATCATTTTTGGGCCATCATTTTTAAACGCAAAGGGAGTGTGGCTTCATTCGATGTTTTGCCTCTTGTATTTTGAAATAGGTAGAAAGGAGAAGATTGGATTGATCGTCTGTGTGACGTTGGCTTTTTATGGTAGTGAGGAGATGAAGTTAACCCCCTAAATGTATACATTCATATTCGTTTTTATGTTATATTATTGATGCTTCGGTATTTATATATGTATTAGGTTTTTTATGTCGTATATGTAATATCATCAAAACAGTGGAATTAGATATTCAAAACAAATCTCTTTATCTCGTAGTTTTTAATGTTGAAGTATTGAGGCTTTGGTCTTCATATATGTATAAGTTTTATTTTTGTTAGCTTATGTTTTATATAATGCCCTCAAAATAGTATAATTGGACATTCAGAACAACTATACCAGTATTTTTTTTTCTTTTTGGCATATGTTTTTCCATATATGTCTTTTGTTTTCTATTTGCATATTCATATATTCTATAAATCTGTCATTCCAGTATAGTTGGACATTGAAAATATGTATACCATTATTGTATTTTTGTTATTGCCTTTTTAATTTTGAATTGCTGAGGTTCTGATATTTATATTTGTCTCAGTTTTATTATCGTTTGTACTCTTGTAATGTCATCCCGTCAAAATAGTATCGTTTGTTATCAAAAATAGCTTAGGCCATGATTTAATATTTTGCGCAAAATGCCTTTTCTTAATGATGATCTGCAGCGGCTGTGGTATTTCTATATTTATTATATTTTATTATAATTTTTTTTTTGCGTCTTATATAATTCCACCCAAACAACAAAATTGGAAGTTCGAAACAACTTTCTTCTTATTTTATCTTTCTAATTGCTAAGTGTTTTAGTCATTTTCATATCGTTTGATGTGTGTAGATTGAGTTCTATGGAGTTTCATTTTTATTCATTTTCTTATCGTTGGAAATGTTTGGTTCATTGCTGTGGAGGTTTGTTACTCATTTTCATTTTGTTTCAATTGTGTAACTGAAGTTTTGTGGGGGTTCTTATTCATTTGTATATAGTCTGATATGTGTGTATGTTGAGTTGTGTGGAATCCATGGTGAACTGATAACATACACGTCAAGTCACCTGTACACAACGTAAATGTTGCTATGAAATTTTATGAGCACGGACAGTTTTGCTGGAAATTTTTTTCCTTTTTAGCTTGCCAAATCGAGAGAGAGAGAGAGAGAGAGAGAGAGGAGAGAGAGAGAGAGAGAGAGAGAATAGGTGGTTGTATGTGCTTGGGCTTGCAGAAAATATTCTTTAAGTAGTATTCCGTAGTATTCAGTGTTCTGGCAACTTGGATAGAGAGAGAGAGAGAGAGAGAGAGAGAGAGAGAGAGAGAGAGAGAGAGAGAGAGAGAGAGAGAGAGAGAGAGAGAGAGAGAGAGAGAGAGGAATTGGGGATTTTGTTAGTATTTGGACATCGGCATCGTGTCCGTACATGGTCCGTTGGTTAGCGCCTCCTGTGTCCTTAAATTGTGATTGTAGATTTTTATAGGCAGTAGTGGTTGATCTTTGTTTACATGGAGTCATTCTATATATATTTTTTTCCTTATTGACTACTTGTTGTTTTCTTCAAGGGCATTGTGTTTGCGAAGTTAGCACAATGTGTGGGCTTATGTTCTTTGCTTTTATCTTTAATTGAAACTAATGTTGTTATGCATACTTGCAGACGAATTATTAGAATCTCTCTAATATTTTTTAGTCAATACGGTAGTACATTTCCTGTATGAAAGCTTATCTCATGAATATTATTACATTCATGACTTTGATATCACCAGTTTATTATATCACGCCCAAAAAATTGTGCTAAGGTTGAAATAAAAGAATACAGTTAAGATTTACAAGCAAAAGAGTAACTCTTCTTTGTGTTGTATTAAGGATACCGAGACGAAAAGAAAATAATAGCATACTTGTAATAGCTCTTCTAGAATATAGTTTTTCAGTGAGTGATTTGGTCAGCCCTCAAACTACAGCTGAGTTAGCAGTGAAAAGAACCAAATTATCACATACAAATAAAAGCGTAAGCGTAATGTGGCTTTGTGTATGTCCAGTCACCAGCTACACTCATTTAAGGTCCTAAGCCCAAATAAATGGAGAGGGATGGTTTAAGGAAGGCAGCCGACCTTAAAAATTTTAAGCCTAAATCATCACTAATCTCTAGGGGCTAGTAAAAAAACATCAACCCTTTATCAAATGAGAATAACTGGTGATAACATATAAAGGGACCTAGTGTTATGTTGCGGATAAATTTCTTCCATATTATTAAATCAGCCAAGGTTAAAACAGAGAGAGTCTAGTCTTATCTTGAAAATGACTGGACTCTGGAATCTTGCTTCCGGAACATTGTACAGCTCAGTATTTTGTTTGCAATAATTGACTTGCTCAGCCTTTAGGCGAGAGCTAATACTGAAGTAGAGTCCAAGTTGTACATACAAGTTAAAGAATAAAAAAATAAAAAAAGAAGAAGAATTGGCCATTGTGTTTCTGTTAAGGATAATGGCGGCGTCACGGTACTTTGCCCTGTCCAGGGGCTGGCTGCTGGGCTTTGGAGGTAACGAATCTTTCTTGCAAAGTTTATCTTTAACTTACTTTATTTTATATTCAGTGATTCATAACGAGTTCAATCACTGGAATAGATGCTGTATTGATTCTTTATTTGCAAAATTGCACACGTCCTACGTTATATATGGTTAAGAGCTTTTTTTTTTTTACCGGAGAGAATATTCTACTTATATGGCAGGTGAAACATATTTTATTGTCCATCTCAATTATGCATGTGTTGTGACACATTTGGAAGCAAGATCTTAGATAAACATATGTATTCGGATGCGAAATGTTAGGGAAAATCCCGCGGGTGAGAATAAAAAGACTTGACTCTCAGATAGGGTTAGTGAACTATTAATGTATTATGTTTTTTTGGAATTATTGGCGTTTTCGTAGATCTGCAGCAACGTATTTCTTGGATTTGTTTTCGTCACACTCATTGTATATAATTTTGCAATATATCTCCATTGAATCAGATCTGACTTGCGAAGTCACTTATACCTGGATTGTACAGAGCTGTTGGTCACATTTGGGTTGGCCATTTGTGATTATGTGTCCACTTGCAGAATGAATGCTCAAGTTTAGGTTTGCATATTCATGATTACTTATTTTTACACAAAGAGAGTTACTGTTACAGCTTATTATTGGATATGCTGGTTTAATATTGTGAACATTGGAGTGAATGAAATGACTGCAGCAAGCTTGGTTTTGGGTATACTTAATAAGTATTGTGTATATTTACAGACTGACTGCTCATGCTATGTATTGGGTATTCATAATCAATTTTCTTTATCCTTACAAAATGCCATCTTACGATTGTTTGATTCATTTTGTCTTACAAAATGACTCTTCAAGCTTAATTTTAAGTAATGTTTCGTAATTTTTTTACATTTGCAAAATAATTCCTCCGGTTTGGTTTTGGGAGTTCGCAACTATTTTTCCTTTGCAGATTGATTAGATAAGGTATTTTTAATGATGCTTTACTTAATATAGTTGTTTTTATAATATTATGTATTCATATTTAAATATGTTATATTCCTTATTTGGTACAAGTTAGTAATCCCCTTATTGTTTCTTTTTCTATGTCGGCTAACCCTCAGTTGGGGGAGACGGCCAAGGTAGATAGAATAGAAAAAGCATTTTGATATGAAAAGCTAGTAAAAAAAAAAATCTGGGTTAGATATTGGCTGTATATCGAGAGCTTCCCTCATTACACGTGATATAAAAATGAGCGTTACAAGCATGTCCTCTGTACCTGCTCCTCGTAGAAAATGTCAAAGTTCATATCTTCGATCCCGGTATCTTATCAGATAGACGAATTCTTGTATCGTTTTTAATTATGCAAATTATTTTTTAATTTTTTTTTAATGTTTGTTAGTCTTTCATTTATTAATTTATTAATTTCCTCGTTTATTATTAACGTATTTATATAATGATTCCTTTTTATTCATTTATTGGTATATTCCTCTCTCATCTTTATGTTCGTAATTGTTTAATTATTTTTGCATTCATCGTTAATTTCTTAATTTTTTTTTATTTATTGATATAATTTCTTTGTTTTTCGTTCATTTGTGTATTTATTAATATATGTAAATATAATGACAAGAATTATATAAACATGTAATATACAGTTTACAATGTACAAAGCTTAGGGACAAGCATGTGCCTGCCTGTACTCTTAACTAATCTCATGGTACACATCGATCCACAATGGACTTGCCATTTGCAATTGTTTACTCACTATGCCTGCTGAATAGGCAGGAGCTAGGATATGACATATACTAGAACCATATTCCATTACTTAGTGCGGATGATTTTTTTTTTTTTTTTTTTTTTATCGTTTACAGCACCATTTATACTAGTGTAACGGCATGGGTTCAGGTTTATGGCTGAATGCCCTTCCTAACCCCAGTACTCCACGTGTACTCCTTGGCTCTAAGTTTTACGCTCGGATACTTTTCCTGGTACCAACACTGCATTCGTTCCATTGCTTTTGGTTCAATGTATTACAGTAAAATACCTTTCCTGACACCATCACTCCTCTCCATTTATGGCCGTGTTTAGTTTTGGGTCAGAGTTTTACCACCGGATAACCTTCATGACGACAACACTTCATTTTATTGTAGGGAGTGTTTGCTTTATGCTCAAAGCTTTACGGCCGGATACACTTCCCGACTTGAAACCACAGTATATCCTAGCTTGGGACTGGTATCGATTGCAGCTTTTTTGCTGCCGCACTTGTTGGAGCACCGAAGACTACATATGTTTTGCATATAAATATCTAATTTTATTCGGATTTGGGACCAGCACAGATTTAAGGTGGTTGCTCTTTCAACTGTTGAATTACCCTCGCCCGCGTATAACGAGTTATATATTAAGTTATTATTTAGTGGGCCGGCGCAGATTTAAGCTGGTTTTTTACCCTCAGTTGTTGAATTGCCTAAATATACATACGTTATATATATATAATATATATATATATATATATATATATATATATATATATATATATATATATATATATATATGTGTGTGTGTGTGTGTGTGTGTGTGTGTGTGTGTGTGTTTGTACGTATATAAATATATATATATATATATATATATATATATATATATATATATATATATATATATATATATATATATATATATATATATATATATATATATATATAGTATATATATATATATATATATATATATATATATATATATATATATAAATATATATATATATATATATATATATATATATATATATATATATATATATATATATATATATATATATATATTTGGTATAGTATTGACAGGTGCAGCTGGGCGTGGCTATATCTCGGATGCTGTACAACGAAGGGAGAGATGTTAAACGACGATTTAAATGGCGCTGAACGACAGTTAACGAAGATAAATTCACTCCTGCTTCATATGTCAAAGACTATTTTGTCTATAATAATAATAATAATAATAATAATGATAATAATAATAATAATAATAATAATAATAATAATAATAACAATAATGATAGTTATTATTATTATTATTATTATTATTATTATTATTATTATTATTATTATTATTATTATTATTAATATGATTATTATTATTATTATTAAGTAAAATAGTCTCTTAAGTATTATTGTTGATATTACTGCTACTACTTCTCATACTACTACTAGTACTACTACTACTACTGCTAATAATAATAATAATAATGATAATAATAATAATAATAGTAATAATAATAATATCATTATTATGAGAACTTGATACACATGATATATATTTCATAGTTAAGCATAAGTGAGGTCTGTTAGTAACTTCTATCTTTGTGTTTGTGTTTTTATCCCTTAAGATCTGGCTGGAACATATCCCTGTTTATTCTCTAGAATTCATAAATATTAAGTGAAATACGCTGATACCTGTTACTCGTTGATGAAGATTTAAAGAAAAATTTAGAGGTTTTGAAAATGTTTTCAACAGAAAACGTTTGGATAACTTTGGTTTCTCAGTTTATCTGAAGTGGGTTTTTTTTTCAAAAATATCAGAACATTTTTAGTTTCTTGTACCATCTGAAGGGGAAATGTGTCAAAAAACCAGGTTTTCATCACATAAAGAAAAACTAAAGCTTATTTTTGTTTTTTTTTTAATATAAAAACAAATGTTGGATTCCTTCCTAACCCTCAAGGATACCATTTAAAAAGATTTATCGTCCCCATCGTTATTTGAAATCCGAATCTATAGTTTGTCGACTACTTATCACCTGTTCCATGCCTAGCAATATGCCATAGGGTGTCGCAGGTGTAGTATGAAGATTGGCATGCAGTGGCAAACAGATGGTATGGCATGGGCGTGTTACTTCAGCCATTGTTTGGTCATTGCAGTTATTATATGTGGATTCCTTCAGTGGTGGAATAATTCAGCTCAGTACAGCTCCGACCCTAAGCTCGTATAAATTTTGATGGTTCGTGTTAGGAAGGAGCTCCAGTTGTAAAACTCTGTTCCAAATATCGGCCCAACGGCTGGCGATAAAGAAGAAGAAGAGTAGAAAAGAACAAAAACAGGAGGAGGAGGAGAGAGAGAGAGAGAGAGAGAGAGAGAGAGAGAGAGAGAGAGAGGAGAGAGAGAGAGAGAGAGAGAGAGAGAGAGAGAGAGAGAGAGAGCTGCCACTTGTTTAGATTTTATACACAACTTGTCTCTCATTTTCTTGTGTCCATCATTAGGACGTATATCGTCTGTTAACAAATTATTTGATTTAATAAATTACTTATATTGAAAAAGAAATGTCGTTGAGTGTAATTTATTTCTAAAATCTGCCAGTATATGTAACATTTCATAGCACCCTGGCTTAGAATATGTGTCGTTTTAGTTGGTAATTAATTATTTTCTTGTGTTATTTTATAGCGGTGTCGTCTCTGTTTTTATAAACATTCGAGCATAAAACCCTGAATGTGCACGTTGGAAATATGTAAATATTTGTAAGGCTTTTTCTTGCTCAGTATGCTCGTGTTTCTCGGTTTTGTTGTCTGCGTTTGCACATGTTGCACGTAAACCATGATGAAAATGTTATTGGTTGTTATGAGGTGCAAGTTTTTTGTCCCAGTCATGTTTTAAATGTGAATTTTACGTGTGAAGCGTAATATTCTCTTTTCCTTAAAATAAATACTCGAATATTTCTTCCATCATTTTTGTAACCATTAAATAATAATATTTTTTTTTATTGATTGACAGTAAAATCTCGTGATTAATTTGTCAAGTTCATCCTAATTTTTATGAATATGAGTGTCACCATGATAGGAGTTTAGTTTTGACGCATTTGCATGATGTCAATTGTTGGATGCCCCACACTGACAGGGATAACCCAATGAAAAGCCTATTATTTTTAGTGGTTCCCTGCCTCTTTGTCCAGTAAACTTAATCATTATGCTATTGTCTTGACACTTAAGCTATCCCTTCCCTTGAACTAGCAGCACCTAGTGAGAATAGCAGTCGCTCCTCGTTGTATATTAATCAACCAATGAAACACTCAATTCGGAGAAAAGAGGCGGAGCAAATGGACTAATATTTGTGAATCTGAGGATAATACAAATTGCAGTTTAAGAAACTAAGAGAAAAAAAATGCCGGCACAGTTACTTCTCCTGAGCGGCTTACCGACCATTGAGGTACTCACTCAGTTCAGAGAACAGACGCGGATCTATTGCATAAATGTAGTAATTTGGGTAGAGTAGAAATGACAGGTTTAGAAGTAGTTTTTATTTTTAGAGCAAGAGCGCATGCACAGACAACTCTTAGGTAGCATATATGAAATTTATTAGATATTTTGGATCAAGTTAAAGAAATCCCTATATCAATGATAAGAGGTCGGGACTATCTTTTGCCTGTTCATTTTAGGTTACGTTAGGTTAGGTTGATGTATAAATATAAATTAAGACTTAAACGGGTGATTAAGTACTAGACAGATTCTCTTTACTAGTGAGGAAGGCATTATCTTTACTGATGTGGAAGGAATTATTTTGACCAGTTAGGGAGGACTTATCTTGTGAGGAAGGACTTCGCATTACCAGTGAGGAAGGAATTATCTTTACTAGTGGGGAAATGATTATCTCTACTGATGGACACGGGGAGGGATTACCTTTACTTCATTTGAAATTTGTAAACCTTGATAAGTAAACCAGGTATTGTCATGTGATTGTAAACTTTTATTTTCTATGTAAACCACCGTTCCAATGTTTCACGTGTCCGATTAGAGTTCTTGTTGTGACTGACCTTAAGTGTCTTTGTCCGTCTGGTTGAAAGTCTTCCAACATTGATTTTGAAATGTGCTGTATACTGACTTTTACATGTGTGTGTATGCATGTATGTAGGTATATATTCTGCCTTTTCTCCTCGTGTCTTGAGAAGGGATCCAGTTAGGATCCGAAATATAGCATTGTTTTATAAGTTTTGTTTCACTGATGGGCTTCCTTACTATATATATATATATATATATATATATATATATATATATATATATATATATATATATATATATATATATATATATATATATATATATATATATATATATATCTCTCTCTCTCTCTCTCTCTCTCTCTCTCTCTCTCTCTCTCTCTCTCTCTCTCTCTCTCTCTCTCCATCCCAGTGGCGAGGACCCTCTACATCCTACTACTTCGGTCAGTGGTTGACTATCTGTCTCCTGCCTTGTGTCAACTTCCTAAACCAGCTCTCGAGCCACTTGAAAAGTTCCAGAATCGAGTCATGAGATTTATCTTGGGATGTTCTCTCTCTACCCGTATTGTGAGTATGCAGTTGGAGCTCAACTTACCCCCTCTTGTGGAGAGGATTTATGCCAATGTGTCCTATTTTACTGTTAAGTGTCTTCACTACCCCTTTCTTGCTCTGTACTTCTCTGCTGTCATGAGGACGTCCCTTGATCCAGACGCACCCAGGCTCCCACTTCGAGCAGGAGGTCATAACCTTATCAGGGTGGTGAGTGACATTCTCCGTGGCCTTGACATCGACCTGCCAGTGCAGGCGGCTGTCCCAGATTTACCACCCTGGCGTGTCCCCCTCCCCGCTGTCACATATACACCGACCTCGAAGGATGTCTATCCCCCCTTGCAGAGACAGTTAGCTCTGGAGACTATCGCTGATGTATCCACGTCTGTCCCTGCAGCACACCACGTCTATGTTGATGGTTCTGTGCAAGCAGATGGGAGGGCGGCATGTGCTGTGTTTTCCCCCACCATGGAGCCGCCTGTGCCGGCTGATTCATGGATTGGCCGTAGACTACCCACCTCGTCGAGCTCCACCTACTGTGAACTGAATGCCATCTTGGATGCCGTGACTCTCCTTGTTCGACGACGAGTGAATGGGGTAATAATTTGTGACTCCCAATTGGCCCTACAAGCCCTATCCTCGCCAAGACCTATCTGTGGCCGTGCTGTGGGAGATATACTATGTCGCCTCGCAGCCGCTCGGGATGCTTCTCTTGTTGTGTCATTTGTGTGGACTCCATCCCACATTGGGCTGACTGGCAACGACACAGCGGATCGTCTTGCCAAGGCGGCCTGTATGCTGGATGGGCATGCTGTGGACGCTGAGCCCTCCCTCCGATGCCTACGTAACATCATCTACTCAGCTGGGTTTGCCATGACGGTCCAGCGCAGGGACACGGAGAGGGCCAACAGTGTGTCCATACAGCACCATGATCACTTCCTTCACAGTCGCTACAAGTATCGCAGACGCGGGTTAATGGTGCAGAAAAACAATGTAGTTAGTGCTCGGCTCAGAATGGGGTATCGGCCTTTATGGCAGGTCTCCCAGACTCTAGATATGCCACAGTACACCTCCTGTACATTATGCGACCGAACTAATGCTAACACTCTTGACCACTATTGTCTTCAGTGCCCCACAGTGAGAGATGTTTTACCACGAGGTCAGAACTTAATACAGATCTGCTCATTTTTACTTAATGATGACAACCTTGATGTTATTCTTGCTCGTTTTCCTCACTTTGGTGGCCATTAATTATATTGAATTATACATATATTTTCTGTATGTTGCTGTATAATTCTGTTTGTGCATTCTGCGTTTCTCTGAGCTTTACTTTTGCATATAATGTACTCTGTGCTGCCATTCTGTGAGTTGTGTGTTAGTATGCAGCAATGTTTTATCAATATGTACACCTCCCTGTAAACCATGTTCAATTCTTGGTTTTATATCCATTTGAAGCATTATTTGTATGAACTCATGTAATGTCTGACGCCCTGGCGCAATAAATTAATAAAATAAATAATAATCTCTCTCTCTCTCTCTCTCTCTCTCTCTCTCTCTCTCTC
>JAXCGZ010001972.1:55000-57500 GCA_037179515.1 Halocaridina rubra | reverse complement strand
TTGCAGTTGATTTTCTAGCATACAATGATTTCTAATATATTTTATTTTACTGATAATATTACAACAACAAAAATTACGAAGTCACTCCCATTGACACTCAATACTTACAATAAAATCTTATTCGTCATCAGCTTTTTCCTTGTTCATACGGGATCGCTCTCTCACAATTGTCTCTAAGAGACTAGTATTAATTTTTTCTTCAGGTTTTGCTGCCGAATGCTCTTCCTAACACCAACTTATTATCTGATCTGGCTTGTCCTTCCAGTGTCTGGAGGAGGTACTTACAAAGAAATGCATATTTGACCAAAAATTTAACTAATATTAATATAGTAAGTACGAATATGTTTGCCCTAGAGGTAGGGGGTGGATGGAGCAAGACTAAATCCGTATTTCATGCATACCGCGCTGGAGTTTACTTAAAGGGCTACTCTTGCGAAGGGTTCTGCAATATCATCTTTCCTGAAGACAATTCTTTCCTTGCCACAAAACAGCTGATGGAAGGGTTGAGGCTAGGAAAGTAAGATGCTACCCTGCGACCCTCCATTTTGGGGGGTTCGGTTGTGACCACTATCCTGACTTCATCGGGATATCTCCTATTAAAAGTTATGTTCTCAGGCACTCCCTTAGTCTTTTAAGTACTTATAATTCAATGCACATGATGATCTTTGAACAGAGTGGAATATAATGGCCATAAAAATAATCACGTGTTGTAAGTGATTGTGTCAATGGGGAGTAGTAAACCATCTCAGTACTTGTTGGCACTACCAAACCTCGATCAGTTGACAGAGGGTTGTATCAGGAAAGACATAAAGCCATAAAAATGAGCCAACACCAATCACTAGTCTTCAAGAAGCTAGTGAGACACAGCGATCCAATATGAACATGGGCAATGCTACTAGTAAAGGAGAAGGAGACAAAAGTGAGAGTGAAAGCTGTTCCGATTGTGTACAGTTTTAGGTAATGGTGTGCGTCACTATCGTTGTTAGTATGCTAGTCACTTGGTCCAGTTAGGGATGACTGGAAGGCCGGGAATGTAGTTGTGCCTCGGGCATTGTGAACATGAAGATTGACGGAGTTCTTATGTCTGTTGCAATCAAGATAGAGAGAGAGAGAGAGAGAGAGAGAGAGAGAGAGAGAGAGAGAGAGGAGGGGGATTATTAATGTCTGCCCTTTTGGATGGTCGCGAGAGACCGCGGGCATTGCTTTTGCTTGGAGCTTCTAACATTCATGTGTTTATCCGCTGTCTTCCTTGTTTATGTACTTTAACACGTACACAAGGAAGCTGTTTGATAAGTAATGATGAATAAACAAGCAACGTGGTGGATAAGCAAACGAGCTAAATACCTAAGCAAAATCACGAATAAGTAAATGCAGGACGTCTACGAAGATGTGGCTTCTGAACAAATTCCAAATATATAATCCCAATGGCGAATAAGCCAATGTGATTACATAGACAATATTGGTGATACATCGTGAAAATTCCTTCTATCTCCTGTGAACGTCCAGGGGGGGGGGGGCACTCGGTAAACCAATTCTACCTGAGTGAGGAGGGCTTACAAGCACACATGGCCTCTCAGACGAGTGATTTGTCTTGTTTTGCGCGAATATTACTTTCATATTTGACTTTGGACTTACGCATTCACTCACTTATTTGTTCCCTCTTGTGTTGATTATTTTAGTGTGAAGATGCTGATTTTTTTTCTTGTTCATTATAGATAATCTATTTGTAATTGTTAATATAGTATGTCACTCTATAATCATTGACTATATAAGTTAAGTAATCTCTCTCTCTCTCTCTCTCTCTCTCTCTCTCTCTCTCTCTCTCTCTCTCTCTCTCTCTCTCTCTCTCTCTCTCTCTCTCTCTCTCTCTCCATATATATATATATCTATATATATATATATATATATATATATATATATATATATATATATATATATATATATATATATATATATATATAATATATATATATATATATATATATATATATATATATATATATATATATATATATATATATATATATATATATATATATACTATGTGATAATAATAATAATAATGATGATAATAACAATGTTATTATTATGCTAAAATATTAGTAATCAACTATCTTTTCCCACATAGAGAGAGTAATTACTGCCTCTCATATTTATATATGTACCGAGAATGAATCAGCAACACACAATATTTCGAAAGCAGAAAAATAGCAATGTGAAAGGAACAAAAATGCATGCAGGAAATGACGATTCCAGTGGTCATATACCAGTCCTCGCGCCAAGTAAAAATTGGAGAGAGAGAGAGAGAGAGAGAGAGAGAGAGAGAGAGAGAGAGAGAGAGAGAGAGAGAGAGAGAGAGAGAGAGATGCTGCAGCATGCCACACACCTTGTATAGACCGGATCGACGGCAATGCAGTTGGTGTGATGCTCGCATGCAGCGGTGAAGTTGTAAGCCTCTCTCCCTTGGAGAAAGAGAGAGAGAGAGAGAGAGAGAGAGAGA
>JAXCGZ010001972.1:45000-50000 GCA_037179515.1 Halocaridina rubra | reverse complement strand
GAGTTCCATTGATGATGCAGAGGATTTAGTGGCTGATAAAATAAGCTCCTCATCAATCAACGATGATGATAGTAATTGGAGAGAATGTGCGATAGTAGATAAAAACTGTGACGTGGAAATAAACATTTTGGAAAACGTCGTTTCTGGAGGAAATATCAGTGAGTCAAAATATGCGTTATCATCGTCTGAGGGCATAGCCTTCGAATCGCAGGTGCTTGATACTATTACCTCAAATGCCATCGTGGAGGGCAAAGGGAGTGGTGAGGATACCCATCCAACAGGAGATGACATCATACATGATGTGGTCATTTCTGCCCCAGACGAAAATAGACCGCGTTTGTGTGAATTCTCCGAAAGTGGTGAAAATAAAGAACCTCTCCTTGATGGAGAACCAGAAACTGCGAACGACGCGAGTGAAGATAAAGAAACCCGTCAGGTGGATGATTGTCTCTCCCCTTTTATGGATGGCGAAGTGACATCGAGCCGGAAAAATCGTGTCGGCATAACTTGTCATAAAGGAACAGGCGGAGATAATGAGGAGGGCGCCGATGGAGACAGGGATGAGGAGAACGGGAGGGAAGGCATCGCCGCCCTCATTACGGAGGAAAATGAGGATTGGGAGGGAAAAGGAGAAGGTCATTCGGGTAATACCGATGAGGTTTACGAGGAGCGAGGTGTACCCGAGGGAGATGTTGGAGAAGAGGTGGCGCCGCTTATATCGCCTTCTTCTCCTCCTCCTCCTCCACCGCCTCCGCCCCCACCACTTCCTATGATCGTACCTCCGGATGTTCTTGTTTTTCGGGGCTTTACACATATGCTTAATGCTGCATTCGAGTCCCAAAATCTAAGTCTTGAAAATGAGACAGAATTTATTGAGAAAGAAGGCATTGTTGGGTTTGAAACGGACACAGACAACGAAGATAAGAATGTAAAGAATGAAAAAGCTCACGATGATACTGAACTAGAGTTATTTCCTTGTGGCACTGATATTGCCAGTGAATTTTCTCAGACTTCTGAAGTTTTAAATGTAGAAATTAGACTTGCTGAAGAGAGAGAAAGAGATGTGTGTTCTGGTAGTCTAACAGATGTAATATCTAACGCAGAAGAGGGTAATGGCTCTGCCACAGATGATTATAGAAATGAAGACCGTGATGAGGCGGTCATCGGTAAAAATCCGAATGAAGAAGAAATAAAGGAAGAAGGAATAATTGAGAGAGATGAAAAAAAGACGGAGACTAGAAATAGTATTAGTGGCATTATTCACAACGAAAATACAGACCGCCATGCCTTTCCGGAATGCAGTGATGTAACAGATAAGAATACAAATTTAAATGAGTTTAAGAACTGCAGTAAAGTCAGCGAATTGGATTCACATGAGGCCACTGAAATTTATGAAGGTACTAAAAGTCTAGTTTCATCGATGGCACTTCATGATGTTTGTGGTAATGATGATGATGGGGAAGATAATGAACTAAAAATGAAAGCGTCAAATGAGAGAATTGATGTGAACGAAAGCAACACTGAAGATGACGTTAACCGCGAGGAATCAGAAGATGAAAATGATAATTGCCGTTATGATGATGATGATGATAATAAATTAAGAATAGAGGCTTCAGGTGAGAGTATTGATACTACGAACGAAAACCACACTGATGAAGAAGTCAACGATGAGAAAACAGAAGATCAAGATGATAAAAATTATAGTAGAGGTCATGATGGTGATGATGAGGCATTAATAATTGTGGCTTCCAATGGAAGGGTTGATAATGAAAACGAAAGCTTCATTGAACATGAAGTTAATAATGAGCAAACAGGAGATGAAAATCATGATACGAATGATGATGATGGTGATGAAAATGAATTAAATGTGATCGTTTCAAATGAGAGTATTGATAATGTTAACAAAATCCACCCTGAAAAGGTTTTTAGCGAGGAGAAAACAGAGATAGAGAAAGATGAAATGGTGGAAATGTCAGCAGAAATTGATGAAGAATCTACTTCTAACACTAGTCATTTACCAGAAGCAGATGATCATGATATTGGAGAACACGATTATGATATAAAGAGCGAACAAGAGTGCAGTATAAATGTAGGTGAGCCGATGGAGGACCTCCAAGAATGCTGTGGATATGTGGGTCATGTCTATGAATACCAACAAGCAAGCAGCATGAGTGAGACTCGTTTTAATGAAAATGATACGTCTTCAGGCAGTAGTGTTGATTACGGTGTTATGGTTAACTTAGAACATCTAGTAAAAGAGGCGGGGGCGGAGAAGGAGAAGATGATGGAGAAGGAGGGCAGCATATCCCCCAATAGCAGTTGTGACGTCATATCTTTCACGACGTCCGGTCAAGTAAGTGATGATTTGGCCGAGTATACCAGTGGCGCGGATACTCAGGCAGTGGATATAGCGGATAGTGTTGATGGACAAGACAAAGTGACATGCGAGGGTAATTCTCTGACTGTGGATGTGATAAAAAAAGAAGAGGGTCAAGATCGTTTAGTGGGATCTGAAAATAATACATGTAATATCCCTCAGATTAAAGTAACCCAAGATAAGCATATACTTGACCCTAAAGAACCCGATAGTGACATCCCCTCTGGGAGTGCCAGAATTACCCCTCAGTGCCAAAGTACTGATAACCTGAATTTGTTAAGTTCTAGGGACAGATCCTCTTTCCTCGCAAAGCTCTTGCAAAGTAACGATAGTCCTACAGCCAAAGATAATACTAGTTTTATATTTCCTTCCATCTTAGAAGACCCAAATGATATCTTATCGGACGAATGTACTACCAGTTTTATAGATAACGAGGATGTCGAGTGCTTTGATGATGATGATGATAGTGAAGTGATTAATAAGCTGACTGCAGATAGCTTAAATGAATATCATTCTTTAAGTAGTAATCAAGAGCACGAGGCATTGTTAATTGCCGACCCCGGGGAGAGGTATTGTAATCTAGTCGAACCACATACGAAAGTGATTGATGGTGACAGTGGTGAGTGTCAGATTATCAAGCTCATTACTGACGTTAGTGAAAGTAAATATGAAAGCACAGAAGAAGAAGTACACAGCGAATCACAGAGCAGAACATCCCGTGTAAATGAAAAGACTAAAAAGTATTCAACATCATCAGAAGACGATTCCTCTCTGTCATTTTCTGATGAGGATGAACTGATTTCCTCTATTATAACTGTTATTGCTGTTGATCAGAGCGATATCTCAAATGTAGATAATGAAACGGAGGGTTTCGGGGATTCTGATGTGAAATCTACCGAAGATATAGTAAACGAAACTAGTCATTCAGATTCAAATGAAACTGCTGATGTCATTGAGGAAAATATTACTGCCTCTGTCTGTGTGGAAAATGAAACCGAATATGATTTGTTGCATTTAAATGTAAATTGCGATGGTTGTGTTTGCCTTGTAGATGAGCTTCATTCGTCGTTGCTTTCAGAGAAAAATCTTGGGGAGAGTAAGTCTTCTACAGTTCATGAATTTCAGGACTGTTCTGTCATCCCTGCTTGTGGAGAAGATGCAAATTCGGGGTCAGTAGTAACCGAAGACGAAGTAGACTTTCATTCAGAAATACCTGGAAACCGTAACATTGTGGCAGAGGAGCTTCAACCTTGGGATATAACTGAACTTGAATCATATTCAATTTTACTTGAGAGCAATACTGAAAATATAAATTTATTCTCAGTCTTTGCAGAAAATAATATTCTCTGTGAGACTCGGGGAGTACATAAAGATAACTTAGATTCCATATCCCATGACAGTGAATTAAAATCTTCAGATGTTACTTCGTTCTCTGGTAAAAGTGAAGACCTTCCAGTGTCGTCAGTAAGTGCAGATCAACACGAATTTCATAACCATTTACAGGAGAATCTAGACTTTAGTGTCACATCTGCTGATGATGTATCGTGTTATAAATCCGTTGATAATATTCAGGCTGATCATGTTGAATCAACTGTCTTAGCCTCGACGAAAGAGTATTCTTTATTTCAGACTGGAGTTGGGTACCAAAACATATGTGCTGAATATACCCAAGCTCTTGATTGTAATAATACCATTATTGGTGATCAGATTAATTCTCTTGTATATGAAGGTGATAACTGCTGTAATTCGCTTGCTCTTGAAGTTGAAAATCAAGAAATAAATGAAGTTCAAGACACTGTCACTTCAAATTCTGATTGTTTTGAAAATGAAACTGATATTTCAAATCCGGTGAAAGACGATCAGACTGATTCTTCATTTTCCTTGTTTGGAGAAAATATATTGCCACTTGACAAGTTACTCCTTGATGCTCAATCTCCCCATGTGTTAAGCGAATCTGTTACAGAAAAAGCAGAGTCTTTGGTGGATATCATCATTTCAGAAGCTGAAGCACGAATAAAAGCTGCTGAAAATCAACAGAGTTCAATAGAATCTGAGGTCAGTGACCAGTTTGCCGACAATAAAGAAAATAATATAGAGCCAACCGTAACTGAAGGGATAAGTCACCCTTCTTGTCTTCTTAACAACAAACATAGTGACAACGAAAATATATTCAGTGTTAGCTCACAAGTAGAGAATGCAAATCTGAAATCCGTTTATGAGAGTAAATGTGAAGATGCAAATAAAATTCTTCCGGATAAAGACCCCAAATTGGATTCATTAGAGGGAATTAGTGGTAACCCAGAAGACAAAGTTTTCTTTCGAAAAACCAGTTGTGATTTGTCCTTTAAAGAAAAGCCGGATAAACAGAGTGAAGGAGGAGAAGAGAGTGAACCTTCCTTTTTGATTCACGAAGTAGAAGGAATTGACTTTATCGGCGGAGTGGTGAAGGAAGGTTGGCATTCTATCCCTCCTTCGGAAGGAAACCTTCCATTTGACTCTTTTCTTTCGGTCATTGAAGAGGAGGATCAGATCGACTCTATTCCCCGCGTGATTGGAATAGACAAAGATCAGACCGAATCTCGTCCCCAAAGAGCAGAAGTTGAAGGAATATCAATTTCTTCAA
>JAXCGZ010001972.1:10000-40000 GCA_037179515.1 Halocaridina rubra | reverse complement strand
AGAGAAAATTACGTCAGTTACTCCATTATCACTATTATCACAACCATTGCTACCACCATCATGATTATTATTATTATTATTATTATTATTATTTTTATTTTTACTATTATTATTATTATTATTA
Organism: Halocaridina rubra; assembly: GCA_037179515.1. Classification (NCBI taxonomy): domain Eukaryota; kingdom Metazoa; phylum Arthropoda; class Malacostraca; order Decapoda; family Atyidae; genus Halocaridina; species Halocaridina rubra. Next base: position 39,876 of record JAXCGZ010001972.1, on the reverse strand, counting down.
TTATTATTATTATTATTATTATTATTATTATTATTACCATCATCATTACTACAGCTTTTGTATATAGATAGAGTTATGAATCAAAAGTAGTAATTATTGATACATATAGACATACACACACACACACACATATATATATATATATATATATATATATATATATATATATATATATATATATATATATATATATATATACTTACACATACATATATATATATATATATATATATATATATATATATATATATATATATATATATATATATATATATATATATATATATATATATATATATATATATATATATATATATATATATATATACATATACATATACACATACATGTACACATGTACACACATATACATACATATGAGCTCCTGAGGGAAGGGGTTAGAATACTTCCTCCATGTTCTCCTGCGTGTCGTAAGAGTAGACTAAATGGGGCTGAGCGAAGGGAATGAGAGACCCCTCTCTGTACTTTCTCTTCCCAGAAAGTCAGAGCATTATTCCTTTACTCAGCCACTCACCTTATAAGGGGAGAAGTGGCTTATGTATATAAAAAGGCATATGAAAGAGAGAGAGAGAGAGAGAGAGAGAGAGAGAGAGAGAGAGAGAGAGAGAGAGAGAGAGAGAGAGAGAGAGAGAGCGAGAGAGAGATAGAAGTTAGGAAGGAAGGAAGGTATTCCCTCCAACTTTTTTTTTTTTTTTTTTTTTTTGTCTCCTCCTCAACACTCCAGCTTAGGTGATGGAAGAAATGCAATGAAATAACACACTTTTTAAAATGTCTTCAAGTAATGTAACTTCCCTGTCGTGAATCGAACCTGGGAACTCTAGTCTAGAACTCAAGAGCTTAGTCTACTATACCACAGAGGTTGTATAAGAGATGGAACTGGGATAGCTACTAATACCACACAGACGGAGAGAAGCTACTGAAACCATTAATCTCCGTTTTAACCACCTCCCCAACCCACCAGTGGTTAGTCTACACATTTCATTCCCTCCAACACCCAAGGCTTAGTTGACAGAACAAATGATATGCATTTACTCATTTTTTTTAAGTGTGTTCAGGTAATCTACCTTCCTCTTCGGGAATCGAATCTGGGAACTCTAATATAGAATTTCACAGCTTAGTTCACTATACCACATAGGCTGTATAAGAGATGGAAATGGGTTATCTGCTGATATCAAACTGACGGAAGGATACTACTGTGTCCATTGATCTCCGTATTATTCACCTCCCGAACCTATCAGTGGTCAGTTTACACATATAATACTCCTCAACACCCAAGGCTTAGGTGATAGAATAAATGCAATGCAATAACGCATTTTTTAAATGTCTTCAAATAATCTACCTTCCTTGTCGGGTTTGACATAAGTAATTTATTAGATGAGTAAATAGAAGTGCCAGCTAGGAAAGAGAGAGAGAAAGAGAGAGAGAGAGAGAGAGAGAGAGAGAGAGAGAGAGAGAGAGAGAGAGAGAGAGAGAGAGAGAGAGAGAGAGAGAGAGCTTTGTGCTATTCATTTCAGCAAAACTTTATTGGTTCTTTCCAATTATAGAATTCTATACGCACACACACACACACACACACACACACACACACTATATATATATATATATATATATATATATATATATATATATATATATATATATATATATATATATATATATATGCACACACACACGCACATTCCTATATATATAGTGCTTTCCCCTCTCAGTAAATCTGACCACTCTGTGATCTCAATCCCTTCCATTTTTGGGTAACTATCTCTTGGACTTCCTTTGGGATGAGTACTGCTTTTGGACCCGCAACCCTGATCAGGTGGCCCTAAATGTTGCTGAGAACATAACCTCAGGAATGGAGACGTTCATCCCCTCCTTAGTAAACTTTTCCTACCTCTAATCCTTAGTTGCATTCTTGCTACATCACTATTAAGGCCAGAGTTCGGGCAAACCAGTCGTACCAAGTCTCTCCTTCTGATTTAACTCGCTTTGCTTTTATTACAGCCAGGAATCGCTGTGCTGTGAAGATTTGTAGGTCTAAAGCTTTTTTTTTTATAGGAAGAAAAGTTGATGACCTTAACTCCTTTTCCACTGGTAAATGTATTTTGTCCTTAGCCAAAATCCTCTCCAACAACTTCTGTATCTCAAGCTTTCCCCATTTTATTCGTTCTCAATGTTCTATGGCTTGTTTTCCCACTGATGAAACCACTCTCTTTGGGTTACATTTTTCTGTCAACTCTTCCATAATCAATTCCAGCACACCTCTCCCTCATACTTTACCCATCTCTAACCCTATTCTTTCTTCCCATATTCTTTCTTCACGCAAATTTCATAAGGTTCTCTGTTTGCTGAAGAAGAACAGTGCATCTGGACCTGATGGTAACCCTGCAAGGTTCCTAAAGGAATTTACATATGAACTGGCTCCCATGCTTTGATGTCTTTTACGCCTCATTCTCTCGACCAATATCTACCCTTCATCTTGGAAGCATGCTCTAGTTCAACCTGTTCCTAAGAAGGATGACTTCTCTATTCCTTCAAACTACCGACCTATAGCCCAAATCTTTGCTATTGCTAAAGTATTTGAAACTTTGCTAAATTCTCACTTCTTGAAATGTCTTGAATCTAACTTGCATATCTCCTATCACCAGTATGGCTTCCGCTAGGCAAGATCCACTGGTGACCTCCTGTCCTAGCTTACTCATGTATGGTCATCAAAGTTAACAATAATGTTAATAATAAAGTAGTAATAATAACACTTGATACAGTATCGTTATTATCGGCATCGTCAACATATTTGTTTTCCTTACAATGAGAATAATTACTTCTTACTTAGAGAACAGAGAAGTCGATATCAGTTTACATATAGAGAGGTTAGTGTTAAGGGAAATTGCATTAAATCATAAAGTTTAGTTTATGTGTGAGCAGCAACTATTTGTCCAAAAGAAAATTATATAGTTTGCCTTTGAAAGCTGTGAAGGAGGATGCATTTTTAAGATGCTCTGGAATATTGTTCCAGAGTGTTGACCCTTTAATAGTAATCATCTTTGAACCTGCTTCTGTGTTTGTTCTCTGAATAAAGAGCTCACTGCTCTGTCTTGTGTTGGCTCCCCTTATATCCCTGACTGTTTTTAAATCAGATAGCCAGCTAGGATAATGATGGTCCAAAATTTTGTATACAAAAATATAAATAGCATAAGCGACCTTGTTTTCTGCCCGCAGCCACCCAAGTTTATTAAGAGCTGGTGTGATGTGGTCATATTTCCTTATTCCTCCCTGGGCAGCTCAAGCTGCAAAATTAATAAGCTTCTGTATTCTGTTTATTTGAGTCTTAGTGGTAGCTTCCCAAACAGTTATGTAGTAATTAATGTCACTTAGGGCTAGAGATTCAACAACAGTTATTCGAGTGGTAGTCTCAAAATTGTCTTCTATACGTGATAAGTACATTAATGTTCCCATAACCTCTTTGCATACTTTATCTATTTGGGAATCAAACAACATGTACTTATCAAAGTGAATTCCTAGGTTTTTGACTGTTTTGCTAGGTGTTATAATATTGCCATAAAAATTAATTGCTGTCTTTTCTGGAATTTGTGCTAAATGGAACCTTGAACCAGTAGACTTGCATTGTGTTTTACTTTCGTTAATTAACAGCCCAATTTCTTGAAAATAGGTTTTAATTTTTGACAGAGTGTTTTCTGCTCTTAAGGTTAGCTCTGGGAGATTATTAATATCACCACTAAGGCGTAGTTGAGTGTCATCTGCATATTGTATGACTAGACAGTCAGAAATGAAAGAAGATAGATCATTTACGTAAATGGAGAAGAGGATTGGACCAAGTACTGATCCTTGTGGAACACCAAATGATACATTTTTTGGCATAGAGATAATGTTGTTAAGACGTATAGACTGTTTGCAATTAGATAGATACTCTCTAAACATTTACTTACAAGAATTTCATGGTTTACACTGTCGAAAGCTTTTGATAAGTCTAATAATACAAGCAGAGAGATTTTTTTCATATCTATATTATTATAGATACTATTCGTAACTTTGAGCAGTGCAGTTTCCATCGAGAGTTTCGGTCTGAAGCCATGTTGGTTAATAGATAATAGTCTATTTGACTCTAATTATGACATAAATTGGCATGCAACAATATTTTCTAATATTTTAGAGAAAATGGGTAGCAGGGAAATGGGACGATAGTTTGTCACATCTTCTCTGTCCCCCTTTTTATGCAGAGGTATTACATGTGATTTTTTTCAAGAGTCAGAAAACTTTTTAGTAACAATGGAAGTGTTTATAATAGTTAGAATATAAGATACAATCATGGGTAGAGCATTTTTGATGAATTGAAATGGTATACCATCTGGACCATAAGAGCCAGAGTTTCTTAGGCTCTTTATGGTAAGAATTAGGGTAGAACAATAAATAGGATTTATCTTGAAGTATTCTCTTGTGTTTACATTGGAAGAATCGACATTTAAGTATTTACTCATATTCACTGAGTTGATGTTTTCTTGTGTTTTCTCATATGTGTTTTTGCCAACGTTAGCTAAATTGTTATTAAAGTTTTCCGCTTTGTCTTTCAACTCTGTAATATTTTCATAACTCTCTGAGGTAGTCTTTTCATTTGGTATCATGCTTCTTATCACTTTCCATGTTGCCGCTGTATCATGTCTAGAGTCATTAAATTGTTTTTTGTAAAAGTCCCTTTTTACTTATATTGATGAGAGATCTGACACGTTTCCTCTCTGCTTTATAACGTTCTTGGAGAGTCATATCATGTGTATTCATTTTTAGCTCTTTTTGTATTTGATTTCTGATTTGCATTGCATCCTCCTCTTTTCTCCATGCCTTTGCCGATGACTTACCTTCATTTTACACAGCCTTTTCTTCACAGTCTTTATATACTACTTGTAATCATTCTCATATCACCCGTTTTTCTACTCTCAACTCCGATTTGCAGAGGGCATCTGAGTGGGGCACTTAATATTTAGTTAAATTTAATTCCTCTAGGACACAGTTTATGTCCATCTCTCTATTTTCTTCTCCTCATGATAGCCTTATTGTCTTCGAAACTAAAAAAATTTACCCTTTTAATTCTATTAACATATAAGGAATCCAGATGGCCTCTGACTATTCTTCGAGGAATCACACAATCCAAATTTCTAAATCTGCATCCAAAAAATTGGGAGTTCAGCTTCGTTTTCGTCATTACTTTCCGCTTTACAGTTACTTAAAATCTATAAAAGTCTTATCCATCCCTGCTTAGAATTATGCTCGCTTATCTGGGGTGGTTCTACTTATACTTATCTCCTTGATAGGATTGAATCTAAGGCAGTCGGGCTCATAAATAACCCTCTTCTTAATTTTAAACTGGATTATCTTTCTCTATTTTCTCTTTTCTTTCTCTCCTACTTCTATTGCTGCTCTGATGAGTTGGTGAGTTGCATCCCTCCCCCACTGCCGATGACACTTAATCGCCAAGCACCTCATCTCACAGGTAGTGTGTGGAGATTTGTAGCACACGGATTGGTCGGTGCAGTGACTGCTTCTTCTCATCCACCTCTAGACTCTGGAACTCTCTTCCTCCTTCTGTCTATCCTAATTCGTATAACCTATCTTCCTTCAAAAAACGGATCCAGCATCATCTCGGAGCCTAATTCTGCCATATCTTCAGGTTCTCAGTTCTCAGTACTTCAACTATTCTTTCAGCCTGTCCTTTTCTCATTTTATATCTCTCCTTTATTTCTGCCTTGTCCTTAGTCTTTTACTTTTTATTCGTGTTAATGTGTTCTTTGTTTCAGGCCTGATGAGGGCAATTTTGTACCCAGTCCCGTTGTCACACTCATAATATATATATATATATATATATATATATATATATATATATATATATATATATATATATATATATATATATATATATATATATATATATATATATATATATATATATATATATAATATATGAGAATAAAAAGATAAGATTAAAAACAGAAGAAGAAATGCATATGTATATATACATGCGCGTTTACATACACACACGAGTGTGATTGTGTGTATGTGTGTGTGCACTGCGTCAAGGGTTTCTTGCTGTAGATAATGTTTCAGATGTTGTCCCTTATCAGTGAGATTATCCGTAAATTCCTTGACATAGATTTTCGTAAGAAGAGACTTTTAAACCTTTTTTCTAATCATTTTAAGATTCTTTTAAGGGTGATGATGTTAACCTACAAACGTGTATTGATATATTTTTTGAATTTTTGTTCAATTAATTTTAAGCTTTTTATGATAGGCTATTCAGAAAAAATGACTGGTATAGCTAAGGAATAAATTTAGATATTTCCTTCTAAGAGCAAAATAATAATAATAATAATAGTAATAATAATAATAATAATAATAATTATTATTATTATTATTATTATTATTATTACTAATAGTATTATTTTTATTATTATTATTATTATTATTATTTCGAATTATTATTCTTATAATTATTGTTATTATTCTCATTATTATAATTATTATTGTAATTATTATTATTTTTTTAATTATTATTATTATTATTATTATTATTATTATTATTATTATTATTATTATTATTACAGTGCTTAATGTATTAGTTTTGTCTGAATTTTTAGGCATTGCGTTTGGTCTTTTTCAAATATATAGTTGTGGTCTTTTTACGAATATAAATATATATATATATATATATATATATATATATATATATATATATATATATATATATATATATATATATATATATATATATATAATTATTATTTTTTTTTTTAATGTATTTTATTTTATTTTTTTTTATTTTTTTTGGTAAGATATTGTTTTGCTCCTATTCAAGATATGGTATTGATCTTTTTTTTATATTATTTTGGGATATAGTAATATATAATTTTTAGAATAGAGTTTTGATCTTTTTTTATATATTCTTTTGATATATGACAATATATATTTTTGGTCTTTTCATTTTAATAAAGCGCTTTGGTCTTTTTAAATATTTTTGTTGGCCTATACCCAATATATTGTTTTGATCTTTTTTCATTGTGTTGGGTGTTTAGTTAATGTATATTATTTCGATTATTTTATTCATATTCTAACTTCTCTATCAGAGTCTGCCTGAAAAAATAGAGTTAGCTATTCCCAACGAAGGCGTGCTGAACTAATGATAAAAATATTGCCGGAAATTGCACTTAGTTTGGCCTTCAGGCTAAGATACCTTAACTGTTAGAAATCATGTTAGAAGGAGAGAGTTTTTTGTTTGTTCTTCTTTTACGAGGCTGTAAAATGTTTATTTTCACTTCGTTATATCTGGAGAGTGCAACCCGGAATAGCTGCTCCAGCATACTTCTAAATGACTTCTAAACAGCAAAACTACGTGTCTCTCGGCCGTTCCGCGGTGAAGGTGTTGCGTTGTAAACTTGACATGAAGGTGGTATTGCCAGCAATCTGATATTGCGTCATTGTGTTCAATTTGCAGTCGTTGGTACCTCGGGGTCATTTTTCATTTGTAGTTTTTCCTTTGTGGAAAGCAAAAGGGTGCTTTGCAGTACAGCAATATTTGCTTTTGTTTATTTACATACTTGCATATCTGCCTCTTCGTAGACTTCTTTTTTAGCCGTAACTATTCCATTAAGTCTTCATATAACATTTTTATTTATATTTAATTAATATGATGTATGTGCTATACTAGTATGCCTTTGTACTTCAAAAACATTATATGTTTGGGTTGAATGACATATGTAATAAATATTTTTTTTTAATTGCAGCATATGACTTATTTGAATTTTCATACATTTAATTGTATTTTGAAGGTTTACGTATTTCACTCATTGCAGTCTGTCTCTTTATTTATTGTTTTTAGGTCAATAGTGTGATCTTTAATTCTGCATTGGTATCAAGTGGTAATAAATTAATGATTAATACATGCTAGGTGATGAATCACATGATAGTCTTTTTGCGACACGGCAAATACGAGAATAATGGCTCTAAAGGGAATACTGGGGGGGGGGAGGCTGTACAATTATAGCTTTATTCCTTTCATTTGGGGCTTACATTGCATTGAACGCGTGATTAGACTGCACTGAAAATGTATCACAAGCAGGCCTCTTGCCACCCTAGATCCGTCATTCATATGCAAATTGCATTTGTTTCTGCACTGTGTTTGGTGTAACATCAAATGACAAAATCGTATACGTAGGATTTCTTTAGTGTCTGACAGGAATTTTGAATACTATCCTTTGCACGTATTTTATTTTTTAGAGTAGAACCACTTAACTGGTATGTGCACGCCTTTTATTTTGCCTGTGTGTGTGTGCATCTGGTTTCGCTATTGTCATATAAAGTATATAGATATGCTCATCAAGGTTGTTAAGTTGGCAGAGGGTACAAGACAACGGATGATTTAAGGTCATTTTGCGGCCAAGATAAATTTGGCCATTAATAATAATAATAATGATAATAATAATAATAATAATAATGATAATAATAATGATAATAATAATAATAATAATAATAATAATAATAATAATAATAATATTATTATTATTATTATTATTATTATTATTATTATTATTATTATTGTTATTATTATTATTATTATTATTATTATTATTATTATTATTATTATTATTATTATTGTTGTTGTTATTATTGATGATATTTTTTTTTGTATGTGTTCTCTTTTCCTTTAGGAAGTATCGTTCTGTACGTTTGCAAAACTCAGCTGAATTTGCCATGAAGTTATTTATTGCAGTATTGCATATTACTCGAAAACAGTCATTTACAAAATTCATTCATGTGGCATTTAACAGAGAATGTATTTCCTCTCAAAAATTTGTTCAGTTAAGTATGTACTGTGTTTCATATATTCTCCATTGTTTTGATTCAAAATGAAAAGTCATTAGTAGCTAAGTATGTATTGCATATAAATTATATTGCATATTCATAAGAGTGAAATGTGAATAGAAGTTAATTGTGCTTTTAGAATATATTTTCATACAAATGTATTAGAATATAGAGTAATTAGAAGGTAAATGTATATTTCATTGCATATTTATTAGAGTGAAGAATACTTAACGGGTAAATCTGTATTTCGTTTACATTTTCAGTAAACTGGATTGTAAATAGCAGGTAACTATGTATTTCGTATACATATTTATAGCATATTCATTAAAGTGAAAGAAAAAAGTTATCTGTCATTAGCAGGTAAATGTGTATTTCGTATGAAAATTAATTTAGAATATATTGCATACCCATTACTGTGAATTGTCCTTAGCTGATATAATTGTGTTTCATATAAAGAGTACTCCATATGCTTTAGTGTTTTGTAGTGAAAAGGAGACAGTGTACTTCATATTAATGAGTGTAGGTAGAAATGAGTAGGTAACTGTGTATTCCATAAAATTTTTATTACAATTCTTTATTATGAAATGTAGTTAGTGAATTTAATGATCCAGGTAACTGAAAATGACTTTTAAAACATATTTTGCCTTTTCATTTGAGTGAATAGTAATTATCAAGTAACTCTCTATCATATAAACTTTGTTTCATAGTTTTTAAGAGTGAATTGTAATAAGTAGTTCCGAACAGACAAACCCTGAACTCCGTATAATGACTCAGTTGGTCGTTTATATTGAATCGCTTGAGGGTAACATTCTAACAATGAAAGCCATTTTCTACCATTCCAAGAAATGTGAAACCGTTTTGCTATTGTGATGGGAGAGGGGCGAATACGTCTGTGTGTGTGTGTGTGTGTGTGTGTGAGAGAGAGAGAGAGAGAGAGTGAGAGAGAGAGTGAGAGAGAGAGAGAGAGAGAGAGAGAGAGAGAGAGAGAGAGAGAGAGAGAGAGAGAGAGGAGAGAGAAACCATTGATAAAATATAGCAGACAATGGACTATTTTTAAGAATAATTTCCCTGCTGCTATTCTATACCTTGTTTACTTTTTTAGTGATTTACATTTTATATATAATTTTAGTATGGTACATATATTTATAATTGTATTTATGTGAAGTAATGTTCATGATATTTTGTGTATGTTAATATTTATTTATTGTGTTTATATATATATATATATATATATATATATATATATATATATATATATATATATATATATATATATATATATATATATATATATATATATATATATATATATATATATATATATATATATATATATATATATATATAAAGGAACATAAGTGTGTCTTCAATTTAGTGTTTGAAGGATGTAAATGTAATCTACGGACATTTCACTCCAAGTTTGCAAATTAGACGAAAAAATAAATAAATAAATAAACAAATAAATACGTGAATGATTTGATAAAAAAAATAAATGAATATATATATATATATATATATATATATATATATATATATATATATATATATATATATATATATATTCATTCATTATTATTATTATTATTATTATTGTTATTATTATTATTATTATTATTATTATTATTATCATTATTATTATAATTATCATTATTATTATTAACTCCTACTTTAGCAATTCGAGTCTGGGAATTGGCCACAGTAGGAGGTAACGATTTGGGATAATATAATTTCGGGAACACATTATTATTAGTATTATTTTTATTATTATTATTATTATTATTATTATTATTATTATTATTATTATTATTATTGTTGTTGATAATAGTTGTAGTAGTAGTACTAGTAGTAGTAGTAGTAGTAGGTAGTAAATGTCGTAGTAGTAGGAGAAGTAGTAGTAATAGTGGTATTATTATTATAATTATTCGGGCATTCCATCTCATACTAAATTTACTGTATTATTGAACCCCTGCCACAATGACAAGTTTTAACATTTCCTTAACAGTGCAATAATGTGAAAACATTCGTACGACGGAAATTCTGATATATGAAAATGTTAGATCCAAAGGTCAGGCAGTGAGCTCTCTCACTTCGTACAGATTGTAAACAACACACGTGGTATTTGTTTTCGTTTTACTTTTGCAAGATTCTCAGGTGAAGGAAATCTCTCGAGTACTGTCGTGAAAAATCACTGATACAGTATTGCCTTTTTGCATTTGTAGACCAATTATTTTTCCTTTTTATTTCATTGACAAGTATACTTAAGTGAAAAAACTTGTATTATTATGACCTAAAGATCATTGTTGCTATAGTAAATGAAAATTTTTAAAACTGTTTCTTTTATCGGGAAGTGTCTTTAGAATAGTCTGTTTTATTATATGTTTTATGTAATGTATTAGTTCATAGACTGAAGCAAGCTTGAAGATTGAGCAAAACGATATTTATTTTCAAAGATATATATATATATATATATATATATATATATATATATATATATATATATATATATATATATATATATATTATAGTTGAGCATCAGAGAGGAATTTCGAGCTATATATATATATATATATATATATATATATATATATATATATATATATATATATATATATATATATATATACACATATATGTATGTGTGTATACACACACAAGTACACACACACACTCATATATATATATATATATATAATATATATATATATATATATATATATATATATATATATATATATATATGTGTGTGTGTGTGTGTGTGTGTGTGTGGTGTGTGTGTGTGTGTGTAGATATGTTGCGCCTGGATAAGGGAAAGGGGAAAATTGATAGACAGTGGGTAGCTGGATTGGAACTGCAAAGAGAGGGTATTGGGAAGGCATTGGGATGGGGGGTATGTTGTGGAAGGAAGGATGAGTAAGTGGCTATTGTTGAGACTTCCTGTAGTAATAGTTACACTTCATGAAGTTCTATTGTTGTCTCTTTTTATTTCCTCCACTTCACTCTGTCTGCTTCACCAAGGGTTATTCTCTCTCTCTCTCTCTCTCTCTCTCTCTCTCTCTCTCTCTCTCTCTCTCTCTCTCTCTCTCTCTCTCTCTCTCTCTCTCTCTCTCTCTCATCGTTCGTTCGTGTCTTTCTTTTGAATAAAACTTTCATTGTAAATTAGATGATTGTGCTGGTGCATACTGCGTAAAGAAGGTTAATGCTCCTAATGCAGAGGGTAAATGCGTTATATCTTCACCTTGTTGTAAAATACTTAAAGTATGTTGACATTTAGTTTCTTTTTATTTGGTTATTTATACATTTATTTATTTTATCTATTTATGTCTTTATTTATTTTTCGTATTATTTTAGAATGTACAAAACAGATTTTTTAAAGTATTTCGTATTTGTTTATTGATTTTTATCTTTTAGTCTTGGAAAATATATTTTAATTATTTGATGAAGTAGTTTTCATTTTTGTGCATGTGGTACCATAAGCTCTCTCGTAATTAGCAAATTCTGTGATTTCTGGATATCCTCTTGAGTAGCAGAACATAAGTTGATATATCAATTAACTTTCTCGTATAGTACTTGCGCAGTGGTTCCCAACCTGTGGTCCTCAAAACTAGTTTTGGGGTCGGTGAGATAAGTTCATAATTGGAAAGTATGTTGTGTGAAATGCACAGTTACTCTTGATAAGGGCTGATAGACCTTTCCAAATCGACAGGGATAGTCTACATTGTGTTTGACATTTTTTTTCAATCGTTGCTCTTAAATACAATTTTACTCTTTTTTTATGTCCATTATTTATTTGCATATTTCGTTAATATATATCTTTTAACTAAGAGATTAAACTTAGGAAACGATTTTGTTTTATATTAACAAAATCTTGTCAAGAAAGGAGACCTTTGAAAAACCTGTGATCCGTAGGGCAATCATTTAAAAATGATAGGTGTTATAGTAGTGAAAAGTTGGGAACCGCTATACTATTGTACTAGGTTCAGCCTATTTAATTACTTTATGTGAAATTATCACCCTATATCTTTCAATAGACAAATATTAGGTAGAATTTTGATGGGATTTCATTCGTGTTGAGCACCAAAAGATCCCAAGGATTTACATCTAATCCGTGAATAATAATTATGTGATCACCAAAGCGGTAATGAAAACTACATCTTAGACACTCAGGCTTTTGTGTACCTCCTTCAGCATTGGCATTGTCAATGTTATCCTTACCAGCCACTTAGCGACTTGAAATATTAGTTCTTCGTAAACGAGATATTTTATGTACTTTCCTATATTGTGCTCATAAGTCAAGAATGTACATAAAAACGTCAGCCATGCCCTATATGCCATATTTCATCCGTAGATGGCGTATTATAGACGTATAGCTTGTTGTAGATATATATATATACATATATATATATATATATATATATATATATATATATATATATATATATATATATTATATATATATATATATATGTGTGTGTGTGTGTGTGTGTGTGTGTATATATATATATATATATATATATATATATATATATATATATATATATATATATATATATATGTGTGTGTGTGTGTGTGTGTGTGATATATATATATATATATATATATATATATATATATATATATATATATATATATATATATATATATATATATATATATGTGTGTGTGTGTGTGTGTGTATATATATATATATATATATATATATATATATATATATATGTATATATATATATATATATATATATATATATATATATATATATATATATATATATATATATATGTGTGTGTGTGTGTGTGTGTGTGTGTGTGTGTGTGTTATATATATATATATATATATATATATATATATATATATGTGTGTGTGTGTGTGTGTGTGTGTGTGTGTGTGTGTGTGTGTGTGTGTGTGTGTGTGTGTGTGTGTGTGTGTGTGTGAGTGTTGTTCATTTATATATTTATTTTAAGTTTTATAGGTGTCCTTACACTGTTCTGTAATTGTTTTCTTTTAGATGAAAACGTCGTAATTTGGATAATATTACAGTAATTAATAGCTGAAGATATATGATGTAGGTCCAGTGTTCCAGGGTGTCTTCTTTCGCATCTTGTAACGGCATCAAAAACCGTTGGTGATATACAATAAAAGAAATGGCACTTAAAGGTGTTCTTTGTAAACAACAACCACGACCGCCTTCTACTTACACTTTGGCTAAACACGTTATCATGTAGCGCTAACCCCTCATCACTTCAAAGTGTAAAGAAAGCTTATACTTCTCTCTATGCGTCACGAGTAGATAGAAGGGAGGCTGTTCTTTCTCCTCATCACCAGTTAAACAAGTCTCTAATGAAAGGCAGAGGCCAGGGACAGTGATGGCACAGAGCCCGACTATATACCTACCATATATCCTAAGCCCCTTCTCCAATCAGAGGCCAGGAACAGTGACAGCACAGAGTCCGACTATATGCCTACCATGTATCCTAAGCTCCTTCTCGTGGACCTCGTGATCTGCAGGCAATGACAGAATGTCGGTAACGACATGAGACAGGGAAGCTTATCCAATCCCGGATGGGTGAAAAAAAAAAAAAGAAGAAGCTTGTGTTGGTGCTTTCCTTTCATCGCTTTTAAATATTTCCACTGATATATGGGAGAGGGATTGGGCTCTCCCATCATCATAAAAAGATGGCAAGGAAGTTTCTTTAGCGCTTTTTTCATCTTCTGTAAGTGGAAAGAAACCTTGGTTTTCTGTCCCTTTATCGAAGTGGAATGTGAGGAAGGCTGATCTCTTTCCTTATCACCAGTAAATGAAAAGGAAGCACGTATTGCTCTCCCTTTTTCACTTGTAAGTGAAAAGAAAGATAATACTTTTCTCCCTTCGTCACTAGTGGATGTGAGGAACGTGTGCTCTCCCGTTATAGCTAATAGATGGAAAGAAAGCTTGTACTTTACGGGTTTTCCTTCGGCACTTGTAACTGAAAAGGAACAATGATTGTATGTCCCTTCATTGCCAGGGAATGACAGTGAGGCTGTTTTCTTCCACCATTACCAGTAGGTGGTGAGAAATTTGTTTTGTTTTCCCTTGTAAATGGAATGGAAGCTTCTACTGTCCCTTTATCTCCAGTGTCTGGAAGGAAGACCTCTCTCTCTTTATTACCGTTGGGGGCCGGGAAGGCTGTTACCTCTGTTCTTAACGAGCTGGTTGTCACCACCTGTGAGTGGAAGTTTTGCTCTCTCTCTCTCTCTCTCTCTCTCTCTCTCTCTCTCTCTCTCTCTCTCTCTCTCTCTCTCTCTCTCTCTCTCTCTCTCTCTCTCTCTCTCTCTCTCTCTCTCTTCTTCTTCTTCTTCTTCTTCTTCTTCTTCTTCTTCTTCTTCTTCTTCTCCTCCTCCTCCTCCTCCTCCTCCTCCTCCTCCTCCTCCTCCTCCTCCTCCTCTGCATAACAAGGGAGTCAGAAAAGATGTGACAAACTATCATCCCATTTCCCTGCTACCCATTTTCTCTAAAATATTAGAAAACATGGTTCCATGCCAATTTATGTCATATTTAGAGTCAAATAGACTATTAGCTATTACCCAACATGGTTTCAGACCGAAACTCTCGATGGAAACTGCACTGCTCAAAGTTATGAATAGTATCTATAATAATATAGATGTGAAAAAAAATATCTCTGCTTGTATTATTAGACTTATCAAAAGCCTTCGACTGTATAAACCATGAAATTCTTATAAGTAAATGTACTAACCTAAATATTGATCCGAGCTGGTTTAGAGAGTATCTATCTAATCGCAAACAGTCTATACGTCTTAACAACATTATCTCTATGCCAAAAAATGTATCATTTGGTGTTCCACAGGGATCAGTACTTGGTCCTATCCTCTTCTCCATTTACGTAAATGATCTATCTTCTTTAATTTCTGACTGTGCAGTCGTACAATATGCAGATGACACTCAACTACTCCTTAGCGGTGATATTAATTATCTCCCAGAGCCAACCTTAAGAGCAGAAAACACTCTGTCAAAAATTAAGACCTATTTTCAAGAAATTGGGCTGTTTATTAACGAAAGTAAAACACAATGCATTTTTATTGGTTCAAGGTTCCATTTAGCACAAATTCCAGAAAACACAACTATTCATTTTTGCGGCAATATTATTACTCCTAGCAAAA
Organism: Halocaridina rubra; assembly: GCA_037179515.1. Classification (NCBI taxonomy): domain Eukaryota; kingdom Metazoa; phylum Arthropoda; class Malacostraca; order Decapoda; family Atyidae; genus Halocaridina; species Halocaridina rubra. The sequence goes on along the minus strand of JAXCGZ010001972.1, from coordinate 23,843 downwards.
CAGTCAAAACCACAGGAATTCACTTTGATAACTTCATGTTGTTTGATTCCCACGTAGATAAAGTATGTAAAAAGGCTACAGGAACATTAATGTACTTATCATGTATAAAAGACAATTTTGAGACTACCACTCGAATAACTGTTGTTGAATCTCTAGCCCTAAGTGACATTAATTACTGCACAACTGTTTGGGGAGCTACCACTAAGACTCAAATAAACAGAATACAGAAGCTTATTAATTTTGCAGCTCGAGTTGCCCAGGGAGGAATAAGAAAATATGACCACATCACACCAGCTCTCAATAAACTTGGGTGGCTGCGGGCAGAAAAGAAGGTCGCTTATGCTATTTATGTTTTTGTATACAAAATTTTGGACCATCATTATCTTAGTTGGATATTTGATTTAAAACAGTCAGGGATGTAAGGGGAACCAACACAAGACAGAGCAGTGAGCTCTTTATTCAGAGAACAAACACAGAAGCAGGTTCAAAGATGATCACTATTAATGGGTCAACACTCTGGAACAATATTCCAGAGCATCTTAAAAATGCATCCTCCTTCACAGCTTTCAAAGGCAAACTATATAGTTTTCATTTGGACAAATAGTTGCTGCTCACACATAAACTAAACTTAATGATTTAATGCAATTTCCCTTAACACTAACCTCTCTATATGTAAACTGATATCGACTTCTCTGTTCTTTTTTAAGTTACGAACTAATTATTCTCAGTTGAAGGAAAACAAATATGGTAATGATGTCGATAATAACGATACTGTATCGAGTGTTATTATTACTACTTTATTATTAACATTATTGTTAACATTTTTATTACTGCATTGTTATTTTCTATGAAAGCTACATTTAATTTAACTATATGTATTACCCTTTTACTTATTAGTTCAATTACATGTCTACTTATAAGTTACTTTTACTTTTAGAAGAATAACCATTGTACAAAAATGGAAATAAATGTTTCTTTGTTTGTTTGATCCTCCTCCTCCTCCTCCTCCTCCTCCTCCTCCTCCTCCTCCTCCTCCTCCTCCTCCTCCTCCTCCTCCTCCTCCTCCTCCTCCTCCTCCTCCTCCTTCTTCTTCTTCTTCTTCTTCTTCTTCTTCTTCTTCTTCTTCTTCTTCTTCTTCTTCTTCTTCTTCTTTTAGGAGGCAATCATGTAATTTTGTTCCTTCATCTTGGGTAGGAGGAAGGAGAGGAACTTGCTGCTCTCCCTCGCTCTCTTTCATTATTAGACGGATGAAAGGAAGTCGAGTTCGCGTATCATCTTTTCATTATCATTGGTTCAAAATTAGGATTTAAATTAGCACTGTTGCACATTCTCTCATCTCTTGCTTCATACTTTTCCATTTCCTCCTTTTCTTTACTTTGCTTTTCAATTTTTTTTTTTTTACTTTCATTTATTTAGAGTATAAGTGGGCACCTTCTGGTAACACAAACAGCAAAGGATTGCAACGAGGCAGTTGTTATCTTATACATACCAAACTTAGCTTAAAGTAAGACCAGTGATCAAACGATCATTTCATCCTCAGGTTTGTATCATCTCGATTCAAACCTAAGAACTAAGTCATTGTTTTAACTCTCTACTTTGTTTTAGACACATTTATGTTACAGATAAGTTGCAACTATATCAGTGCATTCCTATGATGTCTAAGTTACTGAGCGATGCGACCTTTATGCAATCCAAAACTCTATGATCTGCTTACATAACAAAAAAAAATCTTCAGTTTGATTTAGAATTTATCTATAGACATTCAGAGGGCTCATACTCTCTCAATGAAGTGTTGGTGACGTCGTTTACGCTGTGACGTTGCAATTATCCTAATATTTTCGGTATTTACGTTTTTCTTCATTCACCGTTAATAACCTTTAAAATCATCTCTCTCTCTCTCTCTCTCTCTCTCTCTCTCTCTCTCTCTCTCTCTCTCTCTCTCTCTGTATATATATATATATATATATATATATATATATATATATATATATATATATATATATATATATCCATATATATATATATATATATATATATATATATATATATATATATATATCCTCACACTATCACTACTCATCCACCCCTCTTTACTGTGAAGGTGACTCAGAACACAAACATCCCTCCCTCCCTTTATTAAGGAGCCAAGCACGCACAAGAAACTGTTTAGTTCTCTTGTCTGCGTACATAAGACTATCCGTTATCCCCAGGTTTTGTTGTATCCATCCCTGTTTTCCTAGCATTTCCGGTCATAATTCCACCTGCTCCTCCCCTTGAAGTATATTTAAGTTCTGCATTCAGGTGGTTTGATCTCCTCTACAGGCAAGACCTAAGCCAGTTTTGTTGAGAACTTTAACCCAAGCTCGGATAGATGAAGAGGGTTGTGTCAGGGATAACGTGGATCCAAACCTAAACATTTGATTCCAAAATGCAAGTGCAGACAGCGACCACATTTAAGCATGAGAACACCTCTCTACTACTACTACTACTACTACTACTACTACTACTACTACTACTACTACTACTACTACTACTACTAGTAGTAGTAGTAGTAGAAAATGGTTGATCGAATTTTTGTTGCAGAATATTATATGAGGCTTTGTATTCATGTTTTCTCCCTTATTTTTTTTATTTAGTTTTAATTGAAATGAAATGCCATTAAAATTCCCATGATATGATTTTTTGCATGTTCAGTTCGATTGTAGTGAAGTTTCTCTCAATGACTGCATCACAGCTCAAATACACTTTAAAGATTAAATTGTTACAGAAATATTACGAATATTATAAATAAGAGAGATTTTTCTTTAATAATTAATATATATTAATAAAATCATCTACTACATATTATTTATTTGAAGTAATTATTTAAAAAGTTAATATATCTTTCATCACCCACGCAATTAAGGGTTAGTATTACGGTTGGAATGCTCTGCCTATTTATCTAAGCACATTCATGTTGAACTGCCGATTTTAATCAAGAAGTTCATGGTTTCAGGGCACAGTGGATGTGCTGATATTAACGGTATCACTTTCCATTAATATATATATATATATATATATATATATATATATATATATATATATATATATATATATATATATATATATATATATATATATATATATATATATATATATATATATATATGAATACAGTGGGCCAAGTAAAGCTTTACTAATAAATGTAAATAATGTAAGTCGTTCCTTGTACAGTTGCATAAATTTCATAATACATGTCTTGGTCCCATTCGTAGTTCAGTTGATCAAACTCTCTCTCGCATGGCTTGACTAGATGATTCGTATTGCATCTCTCAGAATATCATCGGGATGAATGGGAGAAGGTAAGAGCGCCCATCCTTTAGGAGCTCCCATTATCATGGCAGGTGTATTGTGTAAGCAATCAGATGTTTGGGGTCAGTATGAGAATGGTGCTTTCTCGAACTCAATAATAATAATAATAATAATAATAATAATAATAATAATAATAATAATACAATTTGTGACCTTTTGGTGTTATTGAATTTCATAGATCAATTGTATGTTTGTTGAGTAAACAAGAAGGGTGGGGTTTGTGAGGAAGTGTATATGTGAGTGTGTATGTGTGTGTGTGTGCTTAGGATTGGTGAAGTACATAGCCGTACGTTGTTAAGTACTTATCATCCCCCGGAAGGTTGTTTCCGCTGGATGAGAACTGTTGTTGTTGTACCATCATCCGATTCCGTCGGCTGTTCAAATTTAAGCAGGTGTTTCTTGTGAGTTTTAAAAGAAGGAGAAAAAGAAAATACGGTGGAGGAATTGCAATAAGTAAATAAATAAAACAAAATAAAAGTGCGAAGAAGAAAAGATGGCGAATGAAATTCTTTCATCAAAGAATTATAAGTAGTTTGTTATTGTCAGCCATCGTAATTGATATATTGGCAGAACTTGTAAAAAGATGTTTACGTAGAGGAAATATACTGTGGATAAAATTCATTAAACAAGGAATCACAAGTCACTTCTTCTGGTGTAACTTATAGACCTTTGGCAACAATTGCGTAATTTTAAACTAAGGTTGAAAAGGTATTTTTATAGTCTTGTCCCAAATAAAAGATAGTAGTATGGATTCGGTTTTACGTCACGAACTCCCTTTTTCTACTAAGGGCTAGGACGGTTGCCTTCTTACGAAGGACTTGTTTTGGCAGATGTAATCGTCACCCTGAGTGTATGCCCATATAGTATGAGAAGGATTATAAGGTGGGTATTTAAACATTCAACACTTTTTGGATGTACTGTGAATTTGTGAGGTCTTTTCTCGCCAGTATAGTTACTTTTTACCGTAGCATTATTATCATTGTTATTGTTATTATTATTATTATTATTATTATTATTATTATTATTATTATTATTTGTTTATTTATTTATTTATTTGCATTTAGATATCAAAATGATGTGGTAGTTTGCATTATATACTAATTTATCACTTCTCATTTTAATTAACTGAACACTAAATTGAATATACATACAAAGCTTTTTTAATACAACATGGTAAAAATATAATTATGATAATTATGAATAATAGGGACTTTGTTTTTTGAATATTGTTATCAGTAAAGCAGCTGGGAATCATACAAAAGAAAATGTACAGTGGGAGTTCGCACCGATCATCCATAAGTAGATTCAACGACAAATATTGATTGTTTGGGAAAATATAGAGTTGTCATGAAATGCAAAACAGGTATTATGACCTTAATTGATGCCCGACTTAGCGGAGCTGCCTTCCACATTGATGCTTCACTTTCTTTTACTTAAAAATTGCAAAACAAGCATTATTGTATAACCGTTACCACTCATACATTACCTCAGTGCTTAATGGGTGCGCATTTAGGTAAGTTTTCTAATTTTTTAAGCATATCCACACTGAATTGACAAATTTGGTCAAGAAGTTCGCGGTTGCACGGAACATTGGATGTAATGATATAAACAGTATTTCTTTTTGTAAAAAAAAAAAAAATATATATATATATATATATATATATATATATATATATATATATATATATATATATATATATATATATATATATATATATATTATATATATATGTGTGTGTGTGTGTGTGTGTGTGTGTGTGTGTGTGTGTGTGTGTGCGCGCGCGCTCGCTATTTTCACGTTGCCCCTTCACTTCTTTTTGTAGTTCAGTTTTTTAATTTGCAGAACTGAAGACTCCTTCGACACATGTGACGCAACTACTTTGTGTCCTCTTCCAATAAGGCTGCTCAAAGAGCTCATAATGTGCGATATTTTTTCATTTGTTATGTCATTTCAGTATTCTGCATTAAGCTTCAAAGATATCATTATATGTTTATGTAACTAGTTTTCATATTGCTTGTTAACCCAATAGTTTAAATCCAACTTCAAGAACTTAAAAGGGATTCGCTCTGAATTACAATGTCACTTGCCTTGCTTACCTTAATGGGTTTTTTTTTTCTCAAATCGAGGTAATAATTGCAATGTCTTTCAAATGGAAACTTAGATATGTGTCTCTCTTCTGATTCTAATATTTTGAACAGGGAGGCTCAGTTTACGAGAGCTCACGTTTAGGATCCGCATGTGATACTTACAACACAGTGAACTAGTACTGCCATGTTAATGAGCTCTCAATGTTCGGAGTGTTTATTCGGCCTGTCCTTTTCCTTTGTTGTGTCACCCTCAGATGCCGATGATGAGCATGAGTATGCATATATGTATGCATATCGGTGGAGAGGACTAATCACATTCTTTGCTGAAATGAATGCCACAAACTCTCTCTCTCTCTCTCTCTCTCTCTCTCTCTCTCTCTCTCTCTCTCTCTCTCTCTCTCTCTCTCTCTCTCTCTCTCTCTCTCTCTCTCTCTCTCTCTCTCTCTCTCCTCTCTCTCTCTCTCTCTCTCTCTCTCTCTCCTAGATATGTATGACTGTGAAGCCCCAGTGGCATTTCTATTGCTCATCTAATTAGCTATGTATATATGAGTATATTCATGCATATATATATATATATATATATATATATATATATATATATTATATATATATATATATTATATATATATATATATATTCTGTTGTTCCGGTTTTACGTCACAGACTCCCTTTTCTACCAAGAGCTAGGACGGTTGCCTTCTTGCGAAGGACTTGTTTTAGCAGATGTAATCGTTACCCCGAGTGCATGCCCTTGCTAGCCTCAGACCGTGATGGGGCGCGAACCCTCGACCTGATGCCTCAAAGTCGCCGAAGCTACCGCTTGAGCCACGGTGACTACTTCATATATATATATATATATATATATATATATATATATATATATATATATATATATATATATATATATATATATATATATATATATATATATATATATATATATATATAGGGACATGTGCGTGCATTTTTATGTATGTGTATATGTACCTACTTATTACTCTAACCTGAAAATTGTTATACTATATCTGCTTCAAATTGTCTGTAGTGGTTCTGTGGTAAAGTGGAGATTTAACTTAAATGATAGCACTCAACAAGGGCTATTGAAAATTATTGTTACAAATATTACTCTTAATCAATAATCGCAGAGTGCTCTTCTGCCATTAAGACATGTAATCGATATATTACTTTTAATTAATAATCGCAGAGTGCTCTTCTGCCATTAAGATATGTAAACCATAATATATTACTCTTAATTAATAATCGCAGAGTGCTCTTCTACCATCAATCAATTGTTACACTATATTTTATTCTTAATTACTTGCTGTGATATTTAAAATGAATGGCAAATTCTATTAATATTTGATTTATATATGTAAAATGAATGGCAAATTCTATTAATATTTGATTTATATATGATAAAATATAGATTGTAATGTTTAACAACTACAGTATCACTGGGGAGTACCCTTGTGCACATGTCCCAATATACAGTTATTTGAATTACAAAAAGAAAAACATTAAACTCGAAATGCGTTTGGAGGAATGAGAGAAAATGGGATGAAATATACCAAAGGGCGTTTTATGTATCTCCAAAGTGTTATTGTTGCTGCTTATATATCATCTTTTTCTCTTATCGTCAGCTTTTCCTATATTCAAATGAAGTCGTTGTTTCTCACTAGCCTTTAGATGACTACTGTTAGTCTTGGCTCAGTGTTTCAAACTTGGATTCCCTTCCTACCATTAAGCCTCTCCATTAATCCTGACTTGGTTCAAGCACCGAATTGAACTGGCTTGCTCCCCCCCCCGTAGGAGGTTATGCTTAAATGTAATGTATGTAAATCCAGACATCTGACGTCTCGAAGACTTTCTTGGGTAAGTCGCTGGATTTACAGAATTTCACTCTCACGATCGGAAAGAGAAATCGTGAGTAGAATTATAACACAGAATCTTCTCTCTCTCTCTCTCTCTCTCTCTCTCTCTCTCTCTCTCTCTCTCTCTCTCTCTCTCTCTCTCTCTCTCTCTCTCTCTCTCTCTCTCTCTCTCTCTCTCTCTCTCTCTCTCTCTCTCCCCCCAGACTCTAGATATGCCATAGTACACCTCCTGTAAATTATGCGACGTCCTAATGCTAACACTCTTGACCACTATTGTCTTCAGTGCCCACAGTGAGAGATGTTTTACCACGAGGTCAGAACTTAATACAGATCTGCTCGTTTTACTTAATGATGACAACCTTGATGTTATTCTTACTCGTTATCCTCACATTGGTGGCCATTAATTATATTGTATTATATATACCATTATATATATTCTGTGTATGTTGCTGTATAATTCTGTTTGGTTTTTGTTTGTAATGGGTTTGTGTGTTCTGTGTTTCTCTGAGCTTTACTTTTGTATATAATGTACTCTGTGCTGCCATACTGTGAGTTGTGCTAGTATGCAGCAATGTTTTATCAATGTGTACACCTCCACTGTAAACTATGTTCTATTCTTGGTTGTGTATCCATTTGAAGCATTATGTTGCCTTTGATTTTGTATGTGTTCATGTAATGTCTGACGCCTTGGCGCAATAAATTAATAAAATAAAATAATTCTCTCTCTCTCTCTCTCTCTCTCTCTCTCTCTCTCTCTCTCTCTCTCTCTCTCTCTCTCCTCTCTCTCTCTCTCTCTCTCTCTCTCTCTCTCTCTCTCTCTCTCTCTCTCTCTCTCTAAAGCCTCATAGATTCTTCTGTCTCATTGTGAGTGGTGAAAGTGGTATTTAAAAAAAATCGAGCTTAGGTCTCGCTGGAAAGCACCAGGAAATGAAAAATACTTGAATCTATAAGTCTTTCTGATTTCTATCGCCGATAAAAACGTATTTTTTTTTATGCAGAAGGAGCATTTATGGTCCAAAAAGGACTTGATGTGTGAATGGCAGTGGGCAAGAGTGTTATTATGCCATGTTATGTCAAACGGGTAACTTTGTGATATTTTACTTTTAGCTGTCCTAATATTTAGTTTATGCAGAAGGAATAGTTACGATCAAATATGGAAATGATATATATGGATACGAAGATCAAAGAGTTTTTTATGCCCTCCTTTGTGCTGTGAGTGTACATGTGTTGATTTTTTTTTTTTATGATTGTGACACCAGGACGGGCAGTTAAAAAATAATAATAAATCTACCCTCATCGGGCCTGGGCACGAAGAAACTGAACTCATCTGTCCTATAGTTAAGTCATTTTACTGTAGATGGTTCCAGCTACTTGCAATCGTTTACTGAATTTAGATACTAAAAGAGAGTTGCCACTACATAATATTACTTATTTTTATCACGACAAAATTTGATAAACCTTACTGTAAAGTATGAACCTGAACACATGATTATCGAAAACAGAAGCAAGTGTTTGGGTAATGAAGCATAATTAGCACTGATTAGGGAGTATTAAGTAATCTGCAATATTATCAAACGATATATATATATATATATATATATATATATATATATATATATATATATATATATATATATATATATATAATTGCATCTCCAGTATCTTAATAGATTCTAAATACAACTCTAAAAGTATGTTAATTAAATCATGTGATCGTAAATACTGTATAATGTGAAGTGCATCTTGCGCTCTGATTGTGTTGTTGTCGTTTTGTTATGGAAGTTGTTGCTTTCCGGAAGTAGATGCATTGCAAGACGTGCATTGCTCTTAGAAGAGTAGATCATGCATAATATACTGTTCTTCTTTTTCTCTAGCCATTGTTCAGTGTTTAGCTCTTCCTCAACTCTTTTTTTACTGCAGGCAGCTGTGCATACTCACGTGTGTGTGTGTGTGTGTGTTGGTGTGTGTATTTACTTCCTTGAGTGTGCGCACGTGCTGCGTTAAAAAGTAATTCAACTTCAGTGAGTTTAACTAATCATTATCTTCTTCTTCTTCTTCTTTTTCACTATATTTCCGTCTTCCTTTTATCATTATTATTCTCTCTCTCTCTCTCTCTCTCTCTCTCTCTCTCTCTCTCTCTCTCTCTCTCTCTCTCTCTCTCTCCTCCTCTCTCTCTCTCTCTCTCTCAGATATATTTTGTGTATGGTGCAGTTTTTCGCGAGTCATCTTCGATTATACCTTTCGGCATTTACATTATGCTTTTTTTTCTTTTTTTTAGATTCACCACCCACGGATGGGTGGTACGGGTCATGGAGGACCCATTTACATTAACCCCTCTCGTATTCCTATCGCCGTTTCGCGCACGTCTGACTTTCTTTTGGTATTTTACGGCAAGAGAATTCTTGAACCAATAGTAATAAATTTGCAAATTCCATTCAGAATTCTCTCCGCACAGTCTGTAAGCTTTGCAACGTCTAGAGAGACAAACAAACAAATAGATAGATAGATAGATAGATAAATAGATAAATAGGTAGTATATGTGTAGGTAGGTAGATAAATAGATTGAAGGAGATTATTTAATGACAAAAATGTCACCACAAAATATTATTCAATACACAATAAGCTTTAGTTCAACATAAATTCAAAAAAGAAAAAACTAGAAGAAAATCTACTTCATTCCTTATCTTTCATCACTACTCCAGAGGGTCAGTTAAGATTCATGAATAATACTCCGTCACTGTGAGTGCACAAAACTTGTTTAAAAAGCAGATTTCAGAAGGGGGAACCCATGAAGTACATAGCTACAAGTATCGTTCTGTCAGTGTCGGCAATATAAGAATCCAACCAAGGAGGAAGCCAACCAGCTCAACTCGCTGCCGGTCCCGAGTCCTGATGTATGTATGTGTTTTTCTAGGGGCATGCGGACGTAAAGCTTTGAGCCAAAAACCACGCGCTAGCCTGCTTTCAAGACACTGTTGAGAAAAAGCGAGTCCAAATGTACATGGTAAGAGCTGCCGATAGAAGATAAAAAAGTCGAAATAGAGAAAAACGAAAACAATATATGTAATGCGTAGCTTGCTTTTAGAAGTATGAAATTGTTCAGAGTTTGGGGTCATATTTTTGTATTGAAAATGATACGAGTATATGGACGATTGCACTCTTTGGTGCTGGGAGAGATTTTTTCGTAAAAGCTATTCATGCACTGATGTCTGATGTGGCAAGTAGAAAAAGTTTCGAAATATGTAGTGAAATGTGCAGCTCAATTCAAGAGAGAGAGAGAGAGAGAGAGAGAGAGAGAGAGAGAGAGAGAGAGGAGAGAGAGAGAGAGAGAGAGAGAGAGAGAGACTGTGTCATTCTCTTTTTGGATGAGGGATCATCAGGTGCTTCCTTTATTATATTTTGTCTTAATTCCCAACCCAGGGAATTGCAAATTGTAGATTTAGAGAACTTGTTAAGCTTTCATTTACCAGAATCAAACTTATTTTTGGGGCTGTGAGAGCAGTACTCAACAAACAGAGATATAAAAGAAATTAGGTAATTCCTAAATTAAATAAATTGAGTTTTAAAAAGGAAACTAAAGTTGCAGATGCTGAATTTTTTTTTTTTTTATCATTAGGAAGGGAACACCAAATAGATCATTTCGAATTTGAACCAGTATAGTTTGGCGTTGTAATAAATTCTTCTTCTTCTTCTTCTTCTTCTTCTTCTTCTTCTTCTTCTTCTTCTTCTTCTTCTTCTTCTTCTCCTAATTACGGCTGAACTTTCCTTGTTTGTAACTAGGAAGGGAGCATTGGATAGATATTTTTGTATTATAATCTATATACAAGTAGTGTTATGATATGTTTCTTCTTCCTTTTCTTCTTCTTGGACGTCCCTTTTCGTTTCATTTGAGTCTCAATTTCTCACTAGCACCTTAGAGGCGAGTATATGATTTTTTTTTTTTTTTAATCAAAGACTTTTTGGGCGGTTTGCCTTTCTTGACGTCAACCGTTTGGATTTATCGTAGCCTAGGACCAATGCTTCACTGCACGAACTGCCTCTGAATTGCGATTATGTCTTTTTAGTCATCATAAATACAGCATATTTCTGTATCATATATGTAAGCTCGAAACTTGTTTAGAGACTGGGAGTGGGTTGCTGTTTTTTCTAAACGTAATGTGTGACGTATCATTCTTTCTAAAATTACTGGCTATTGTTATGTATACTTTTAAACCAATATTGTCGAACACAATATATGAATATATTGCTACTCGTGTAGAATACTTATAGCAGAATAGACTTGGGCAAGTATATACAGATTTGTAGCTACTCGAATAGGGCACTTTTAGCCTCAGTTACTCGGGCAAATAAAATTTATTTTATACTACTCGTATAGAACACGTTTAGCTGAACGAAGTAAGCAATTATTATTATTTTTTTTTCTTTTTGCAACTCGTATGGTATAATAGACCTGATTTATACAAACAAAAAAGAATTGTTCCTACTTTTGTAGAAGACGTATACCAGATCGGACTGCTACGAGTATGGAACACGCATAACAGAACGGAATTATTTTTTTCTTATGAAACTCACCGTAATGTGTAGGCTTTCTAAGTCGGCTTTAATACACTATTTACGTCATCGGAAGTGACGGAAAATAACAACTTCCCGAATGTTGATATCCTATTATGATATACTACGTGCTATGTATGACTGGAGTAAACGCGTATGAACATTGTATCAAAGCCCCAGTAATTAAAGCAAATACACTATAATAACTACTTAATGTCATTGCTTTTTCTTCTTCTTCTTCTTCTTCTTCTTCTTATTATTATTATTATTATTATTATTATTATTATTATTATTATTATTATTATTATTGTCGTCTTCATCATCATCATCATCATCATTATCATTAATAATATTATTTTTATTATTATTATTATTTTTATTATTATTATTATTATTATTATTATTATTATTATTATTATTATTTTATGCATGCTCAGCAAGCAGTTCTATATTTCATTTTAGTGCTTTTACACAATGCATGCAGGCAATTTTTTTAATTGCATATATATATATATATATATATATATATATATATATATATATATATATATATATATATATATATATATATATATATATATATACAAAATTTTGCATTTTTGCAGTCGATAATAAGGCTTCAATATGTAAGTGAAGATGTATTTTGTATCTCGAAGTGTCTTCACATCATAATTATGACAATTCCACAGCCATAAACAGTTATGTTTGTATATTTTGGAACAACTCCTATCTATTAGCCCTCAAATTAACATCACGGCTGCTGTAAACGAGAAATATGTGTACATTATTGGTGACAGCATGTACTGTATATATACTCGTCTCATTTACCTCGAATCTTCTTATTAACATAGGTATTATTTTGTGTTCTAAATCTGAAGCCCTAACTAGGTTAATCTCTAGTAAATGGGAAAATTAAGGTCATTGTATTATGAGTTGAAATGCATATATGCAGATGAGTGTAGTAAGTGTGAGATCTGTCAGTAATAACGGAAATGGTCGTATAATGTTTCTACTCTGTGAAAGATCTTTTTCTTTTCATTTATTAGGAAATATATTCCTTTTCTGAAAAACTTCTCGGTAGATATTTAGAGCAAATTTAGTTTTTATAAGTATTTCTGCCTATGCCAAGAGCTCATTGGCCCAGATGTCTGTCTGTACAACTCATCTATTTTAGTGATTAAATACTTTTATTTTAATCAAAAGTTCTGCAAGTGAGACATTTATATATATATATATATATATATATATATATATATATATATATATATATATATATATATATATATATATATATATATATATATATATATATATATATATATATATATATATTTAATATGCTAAGTAAAGAGCATTTCAGATTATGTTAAATGTCACTTTTTAAAGGGATTCATATTAACTAATGAGTATATATATATATATATATATATATATATATATATATATATATATATATATATATATATATATATATATATATATATATATATATATTATATATATATATATATATATATATATATATATATATATATATATATATATATATATATATGTGTGTGTGTGTGTGTATGTGTGTGTATATATATATTTATATATTTTTTTCTTCTTTTTCTTCTTCATCTTTTTCTTCTTCTTCCACACTGCACCGTCGCCTGCATGTCTAAGTGTATGTACGTGGTTTGTATTGTTATGTGTGAGTTGGTGTTTTTGCCTTATGAGCAAGCTTTTGTTCCGTAAGTAACGTGTTTGCTATATCCCTTAAGTGAAAATTAACCGAATCATCGCTTTTCATTCTTTTAAATAGGCCAAAAAAAAAAAAATCTAAACGTCGATTTACGAAATAATTCATCCTCTTGAACAAAGCTTCTTTGACTTAAGATGTGATATGAAATGCAGTGATGTGATCGGCCTTACGTCACGGACTCCCTTTTCTTGCGAAAGATTTTGATTATGGCAGGTGTGATCGCTACCCTGAGTGC
>JAXCGZ010001972.1:0-5000 GCA_037179515.1 Halocaridina rubra | reverse complement strand
AATCCATAAATACATACATACATGCATACATACAAACATACATACATGCATACCTGCATTTGTGTATGCATACATACATACATACATACACACATACATATATACATACATACATTCATTCATACAAATGCCAAACTTAATATACCCCTCATAAAGTATTCATAATATCGGATTAGCAATACATTCACTAATATCAGATGTGCATTGTATGAGTTCATTACTCTAATGGTCCCTGTTCAGTTCCATGTGGGTTATGAAATTGGAATGTGATTATGAAAAATTGAATAGTTTTGTTTTGCGATAATTTTACTTTTAGACTATGCCTCTTGTTGTTGGTGCTTTGTGTGTGTGGATATATCATCTTCTATGTTTGTTGTGTGCTTGGTTTATGTAATTTATTTTAGATTCTGACTATTGTTTGATTTTTTTTCTGAAAGAGTTTGACTACTGAATGTTTTGCGAACACAGTTGGAAGTTAAGTCGTACTGGTAAAATAATTTCCTACGTGTAATCTCTTTACTGCAAAGTGCACGTATAATGTTATTGTTTGAAATTACACTATGATAAATGACCTATTTTAATTGCCTCATCACTGTTGGCGCCTGCGTGAAATAATTTCTGTATGCATCGTGGCCATCTACACCTCGGCTATGGCATTAATTTTATTACACTCATTCCTCATAACTACATTATATGCTATACGTGTGCAATTTGTCTGGTAAATAAGTTATTGACAAATGAGAAAGTACATAATTGAATTAAGAAATTGTTCACAGTTAATATACGTGTCTTGTAAAGACACCGTGCTTTAGAACAGACATATGAATGTCTCGTTCAGTACCTAAAGCTATAATTCAAGATATTCTTAGTTGTGCTCGAAAACTCTGTTTAGGTGACTGAAGCTAGGGGATGACAGATGGCAACAATGATCCTCCCTAATCCTTTGACGTGATTATTCGAACAATTATTTCACTTTTAAGTCTCGGAACGAAGCTCGCCCGAATTCTTACGCTCTTTCAAGAGAGCCTATAGTTATGAAGTTCATCTACTTATGTTCTAGCATTTCTTTATAACTTATGAGAAAGTAAAGTTTGGGTAATAGTTACACGTGCCTCGTATGGCCTGTATATTTTATTATCTCTTTTGGACATCCGCTGTACATCCACTCACTAATTTAAGATAAAGTCTAAAATCACCTTTTTAAGCCCTTCAAGAGAAATATATCTCCATATTACATTTGTAGGATGAGCTGCAGTTTTGAATAACCTACTCATGGCCTTAAATTAAAATAACATCATCATGATTTGCACGTAAAAAAAAAAAAAAGAATCCTGTGCCATCTCTCCACCGCGTTCAGTAAAGCTAATAATGGCATCATTATGATTTGTGTAATAGATTAGTACAGAAACAAAAATCCCATCTTGTTTTGATTTCAGTAACAGATATTATGCGATTAAGCATTCACATCTTTCCTTTGTTTTATAATCATTGCATATGTTTTACGAGGTGATGTACTTAAAATTTGCCATATCTACAATTACTTTGTTTTTTACTTATTGTAACTTGTATGCTATTCAGTCTGAGTGTACAAACAGTAATACATTTTCAGTGTGTGTGTTTTTGTTGCTTTAACCCTTATTATGCCCTGTAAGAAGTTTTTCCATAATTATTTCTTGATTTTTAAAATAAATGTTTTGTAACGTTGTAATATTTATTATTATAAAAATTACTCCATCTACTTTCGTAACTTCTCATGAAATGAACAATAAATAATAATAGAAATGATAAAATCTTTAAGTATTTTGAGGATTCTTTGTTTTAACCTTTGACCCTATTACGTTTAACACGTGTTACAGATAACTGAAAAAAAAAATTATATGCTTTTGTGTACGTAAAACGAATGTCTTTTTTTTTTAACCTTAACCGTGTAAGCCTATTGAATGTAAACAAACTAATGAAAAATGCGTGTATACACAAACTTATACTATGGTGTACATTGAACGGATGTCTTTGTTTTCGTACCTGCGTTTAGGTATATGCACCGGTCTTTGTTTCGTCCGTCTTTCGTACTTTTTTCGTGCTGTTTCTTTTCCGGAAGTACGAGGCAAAAGCGTCATTACCTATCCGGTAATAGGAAAAGTCATAGAATTCCATTATGTCTCCAAACTTTGTCATAAAAAAATATTTTGTATTAAGAGTATTGCTCGGAATACGAAAAGCCTCAAAGCATATTTATACAAATAACAAGAGAAGAGATTGGCAAATGATAGGTGGGGACAGGATTTTAGTAGGTCATATGAGGAGAATAAAAAGAAGTTTTGGAAAGAAGTGAAGAGAGTAAGCAAGGGTGGATGGAGGATGGAAGAGACAGTGAAAGATGTGAATGGACAGATGTTAAGAGGGAACGATGCAAGGAAAAGATGGGCAGAATATTTTGAGTGGTTGCTGCCTCTCTATTGAGGCAGCTATAGTGACAGTGGGGGGGGGGTGTTCAAGTGCCAGTAATGGGAGATGAAAATGAGAGAGAGATTACAAGAGAGGAGGTGAAAAGGGCATTGGATGAAACGAAAGCAGGTAAAGCACCTGGAATGGATGGTGTGAGAGTGGAGATGTTGAGAGAAAGGGGTGTGACTGCATTGGAATGGTTAGTGAGAGTGTTTAATATATGCTTTATGTTGTCAATGGTTCCAGTGGAATGGGTGATTGCTCGTATAGTGCCCCTAGACAAAGGTAAGGGAGATATGTATGAATGCAGTAATTTTAGGGGTATAAGTTTGTTGAGTGTGGTAGGAAAAGTCTATGGTAGGATACTGATTAATAGGATTAGGGATAAGACAGAAAATGTGATCGCAGAAGTGCAGAGTGGTTTTAGGAGAGTAGAGGTTGTATAGATCAGATTTTTATAGTTAGGCAGTTATGTGAGAAATATTTAGCAAAGGGTAAGGATGTGTATTTTGCATTTTTGGGTCTGGAGAAAGCATATGATAGAGTTGATAGAGAGGCAATGTGGAATGTTTTGAAGTTATATGGAATTAATGGTAGACTGTTACAAGCAGTGAAGAGTTTGTATGAGGACAGTAGAGCTTGTGTTAGGGTAGGGAATGATGTGAGTGAGTGGTTTCCAGTGAGTGTGGGACTGAGACAGGGATGTGTGATGTCACCATGGCTGTTCAATTTGTATATTGATGGAGTCATAACAGAGGTGAATGAGCGAGTGCATGGTCGAGGTTTGAGAATGGTAGATGGGGATGATAACGAGTGGAAGCTGAATCAGTTGCTGTTTGCAGATTATACTGTGGTGGTGGCATATTCAGAGGAGAAGCTGTGTCAGTTAGTGTCAGAATTTGGAATGGTGTGTGAGAGAAGGAAGTTGCGAGTGAATGTGGGAAAGAGTAAGGTTGTGAGGTGTAGAAGAAATGAGGATGGTGCTGGATTGAATGCTATGTTGAATAGAGAGAAACTTGAGGAATTTGATCAGTTTAAGTATTTAGGCTCGGTTATAGCTGCAAATGGTGGAGTAGAAGCAGATGTGTGTCACAGAGTGAATGAAGGATGTAAAGTGTTGGGTGCGTCGAAAGGAGTGATGAAGAATAGAGGGTTGGAAATGAATGTTAAGAAAGTTTTGTATGAGAAAGTGGTTGTGCCAACTGTGATGTATGGATCAGAGTTATGAGGTATGA
The DNA here is from genome assembly GCA_037179515.1 of Halocaridina rubra. NCBI lineage: Eukaryota > Metazoa > Arthropoda > Malacostraca > Decapoda > Atyidae > Halocaridina > Halocaridina rubra. The sequence continues at coordinate 1,320 of JAXCGZ010001972.1, read as the reverse complement.
AGGGAAGTGAGAGACGGAAACTAAATGTGTTTGAGATGAAATGCCTGAGGAGTATGATTGGTGTGTCTTGGTTGGATAGGGTTAGAAATGAAGCGGTGAGAGCAAGAACGGGTGTGAGGAGAGAATTGGCAGCCAGAGTAGATATGAATGTTCTGAGATTGTTTGGCCATGTGGAGAGGATGAATGATGAAAGACTGCTGGAAAAGGTGATGAATGCAAGAGTTGATGGGAGAAATGCTAGAGGGAGGCCTAGGTTTGGGTGGATGGATGGAGTAAAGAGAGCCCTGAATGATAAGAGGATGGATGTGGGGGAAGCAAGTGAGCGTACGAGGAATAGGAATGAGTGTCGAGCAAATTTGACACAGCTCTGATGGGCATCTGCTGTTACCATGAGGCTGAATCTTGCAGAGGTAGCCCTGTGGTAGGGGCAGTAAGGGAGTTGGTATTATGAAGCGACACAGGTTGTGGAAGAGCTGGGAGGATGGGCTGTGGCACTCCAGCAGTGTTATCTGAACGGTCACTGGCTCCCTTGTCATTGCCCATAGAACAAAGTAATCCCTTTATTGTTTCTTCTTTTTTTTTATGTCGGCTACCCCCAAAATTGGGGGTCACAGTATTCTGTGACTCACAGAGTGCGCTTCTGTCACTGAGATCATTAAAAAGCTCCTACAAAACTCACATGGCTGAAATTCAAGAGGCTCTTATTAACTGCGTAAAACTTAAACTCCAAGTTAAGTTTTCATGGGTACCCTCCCATGTTGGGATAGTAGGTAATGAAAAGGCTGACAGGCTGGCAAAAATTGCAACTGAGAGTTCAGTGTCTGAATCTATAACCACACTGACTCAGTTCAAAACAATGTTGTAAAATGAGATTATGGAAGAGCAAGAACTTTCTACACTCACACAACATGTAAGCAGCTGTTCGATTCAACATTACGAAAACTTCAGAAGGCTGAGACACAAATACAGCATGGGTAAAATGCTTACAGGTGACTGTGATAGAGTTGCTGCCCGCATAAGACTTGGTTATAGAAATATGTGGGAGGGGAATTGCGAGAAAACTGGTAGAAAGCACCCAGAACACGCAAAATGCCATTTATGTGAGTGTGAAGGGGGCAACAATCTAGTACACTACATTACAGAGTTCACAAAGCTTAAGGACTTCAGACCTCTTGGTCTGAGCTACTTTGAACTTTGTGTGAACTTTTGCAACCCAGAGAACTTATATCCTATACTTAGTGTATACCCAACATTGAAAATGTAATTCTTTTACCCTATCTAAACATATTTAAATTACCAAAAAATGGGGGGAAGGTGGAG
>JAXCGZ010001971.1:92500-152500 GCA_037179515.1 Halocaridina rubra | reverse complement strand
CCGGCATACGGAAAAATTGCCCCTTGGGGCATTTCCCTTTAGGATACTTGCCCCTGCGACAGCAGCTCCCACAATGCAAAAGAGAACAATGAAGGACTTGTTTTGGCAGATGTAATCGTTACCCTGAGTGTATGCCCGGACTGAGGTTAGTAAGGACATACACTCAGGGTAACGATTACATCTGCCAAAACAAGTCCTACGTAAGAAGGCAACCGTCCTAGCCCTTAGTAGAAAAGGGAGTTCGTGACGTAAAACCGAATCCAAATATTCAACAGAAACATATACTGGTTGGCTTCGATAAGGTTAGCTTTGATTTTGACAAATATGCATTTGCTTACAGGCCTAATAAGTGATAGTGTTAATAAATTATATGTAAGATACTGAAGGGACAATTTCCTAGGGGCAGTTGTCCTTACGGGCAATTGCTATAAGGGACCAGTATATTACCCCCCCCATACACCCACCCCATATTTACTACCCACCGAACAAGGGAAGTAGCCGTCCTACCCAACAATAAAACATGTGACACAGCTTACCTCTTGACACGGCGAGCTGACCCTGAGAGAAGTACAGATAGGTGATACCACCACCACCACCAAAAAAATAAAATCCGTTATATTCACTTAAATAATGCAAATATCCACAGTATGCTTAACTAATAAACACTTCTGAATATCATACGTAATTCCCACACTTAAAATTATCCGTAATGGTTTCAGCACTTATATATTTATGAAATCTTGTATATTTTGGTGCATATGCGTATTAAAAATTAACATCTCTAGATTTCTTATATATTTAAATCAGAATGACCGCCCAAAAAAATGTATTGTTATCCTTGTCAATAATTTCAATAAAAACACCATAATAATAATAATGCGCTTTTCATTATGACGTTTTTTTCACCAATATCGTTCAGAAACAGCCTAAATTAATGTTCGCAGCTGTTGGAGCTTTCACTCTTTAAAACGTTTCACATAACACCGTTTCTATGATATAAACACCATAGGATGGAGTTACATTTCCTTGTTATATATCTAAAAAATCTGGAAAGAGATATACACACTAAATTACTAATCAACTGATGCATAGCACTATAAATACAAAATAAATACAGTCCTATGCCAAAACAGGATGAATATACAATGGTTGTCATACGACCAGTTAAAGATAATTATGATACTTATTATCTTGTAATAGAACCAAAAGTGTCAAATTACTACACTAACTCAAATCATTGACTGTTCTTTTTTATTCCAGTTGTGTGGAAATGTATCGGTAAAAATAGCTTTAACTTTCGTTTTCCTGTGGGGTGTGAGCCTGAGAATATAATTTCCTGTTAAAGTTTGGATTATTAGGGAAAGTACCCCGTGAAGGGCTTTCTTCAGGGGTGCTTCTGAGACATTGTTTTGTCACTTTTTGTGGGTATGGTGTGATTTTCGTAACGTGTCTCAGATTGCAAGATGGGCTACGAAGAGATAGTAGGAGTCTTTTCCCACCATGATTTCCTCTTGCCTTTCTCCTAGTCACGTTGATACACAACCGTAACCCATATTTGGACACATATCCCTCACGAATTCTAATAAAAATCACTTGATCTCTCACCTAAGCGCACGAATTGATGTTTCCTAGCAAATGAAACGCGAAAACAGCGCGAATAAAGGTAGACATATATCGAGAAAAACACAATCGACCTTCCCTCACGACTGAGTCAGGGTGTCACTAACAGAATTTTAGCAGCCGACCTCGAAGTGTAAGTGCCGAACGCTTTAGCCAAGGGGTTGCGATCACTTGTCAGCTTACACCAGTACACGTGAGGAGGAGGAGCCTATATACAACATAAGCTACTCCTCGCTGGACCACACACCCCAACCCCAGCAACCCCAATGAGAACACAAGCGCTCAACAATAATTCTCCCCATTCATTGTATCTTCGCCCAAAATTTCTCCCTCATGATATTTAACAGAATCTAAACCCCTGATATTTGCCATCTTACAAGCTTACAGTCATTTTTTTTAAGCATTTTGTTATTAAGTTATATATTTAAGAATCACGATAACAAACTTGCAAGTCGAGGAAGAGACTCGATCGATGAGTTTCTGATAGGCCATTCCTATGTCTTCTCCGTCTACATCTTTTCCCACTTTTAAGTGGGGTCGATGTTTCTGGCCAGTGTTCTCCATATGTTCCTGTCCCATACCTCATCACCCAACATAACTTGAGATCTCAGGTCGTCATTGATGTAATTCATCCACCTACGCTTTGGTCTCCCCCTCCCTCTCCTACTCTGTATATTCCATCACCTTTGTTTTTAATATACTAAGAAACAATCTTCCTGATTGCTTGTATAATTTTTCTACAGTAAGCTCAGTTACCGGGTTAACTACCCGTCAAGGGGAAGATTTATTAGTACGAAGGTCTAAAACTGATATTGGCTCAAGAGATATAAACATTCGTGGACCTCATTTATATAATCAGCTTCCCAGAGAACTAAAAAATGCTGGTTCAGTGTATACTTTTAAATATAATCTTAAGAAGTTACTCTTAAAGGAAGATTTTACTTGTAAATTTTAATAGTACACCCATATTTGAATACCCAATGTACGTTGGAAATAAAGTCTTATTATTATTATTATTATTATTATCCTCCCAAAATAGTTCACCCCTCCTACAACATGACCATACCACCTTAGTCTACTTTCTTGGATAGACCATTCCTATGTAAAATGTATTATTATTATTATTATTATTATTATTATTATTATTATTATTATTATTATTATTATTATTATTATCGCTATCATTATTATTATTATTATTATTATTATTATTATTATTATTATTATTATTATTATTATTATTATTATTATTATTATTATTATTATTATTATTATTATTATTATTATTATTATTATTATTATTATTATTATTATTATTATTATTATTATTATTATTATTATTATTATTATTATTATTATTATTATTATTATTATTATTATTATTATTATTATTATTATTATTATTATTATTATTATTATTATTATTATTATTATTATTATTATTATTATTATTATTATTATTATTATTATTATTATTATTATTATTATTATTATTATTATTATTATTATTATTATTATTATTATTATTATTATTATTATTATTATTATTATTATTATTATTATTATTATTATTATTATTATTATTATTATTATTATTATTTTATTATTATTATTATTATTATTATTATTATTATTATTATTATTATTATTATTATTATTATTATTATTATTATTATTATTATTATTATTATTATTATTATTATTATTATTATTATTATTATTATTATTATTATTATTGCTATTATTATTATTATTATTATTATTATCATTATTATTATTATTATTATTATTATTATCATTACTATTATTATTATTGTTATTATTATTATTATTATTATTATTATTATTATTATTATTATTATTATTATCATTATTATTATTATTATTATTATTGTTATTATTATTATTATTATTATTATTATTATTATTATTATTATTATTATTATTATTATTATTATTATTATTATTATTATTATTATTATTATTATTATTATTATTATTATTATTATTATTATTATTATTATTATTATTATTATTATTATTATTATTATTATTATTATTATTATTATTATTATTATTATTATTATTATTATTATTATTATTTTTATTATTATTATTATTATTATTATTATTATTATTATTATTATTATTATTATTATTATTATTATTATTATTATTATTATTATTATTATAGGATGGGGAGAGAATATTGCCCCAATCGAGAAAATATTGAGAAGAAAAAATTGCAGCTTTATATAAGGACAATTAAGGCACAAATAAAAGAATAATAAACAATAAAAAGAGAGGCTTAAATATTAGTGAAAGTAATGAAGACCTAATCATGATGAGAAAGAATAAAAAAGATGTGACTTATTAGATGAGAAGGAATAGTAAGAGATATGTAGCAAATATGCCAGCATATTCGGTGTTGATGTGGGTATAAGAAAAGACCCATAACAGAAGGAAGGATTGAGTGGGAATATTGGTCTTTCTTTGTTTTTAACCGAGTTATGTGTCACAGTTTGTCATATACCCATTGAGGTGACGGGCTGGGACTGGGGTATGAAAGCTGAATGCAATGCTTGACACTCCGCGTCAGCAACGAAGCCTTGTTAGTAATGTATGTCGAACTCCGACTGGCGCACTCTACCACTGAGCTAGCCTGATCCTCCGTGTGAATACCAGTAACAAACAATACATGAATATTGCGTCCTATATGCATGCACAGAGCTCAACGTAACAGCCTCGAATATATATCATTGTTTCTGTTATACTGAAATTATTTTAATTTCTCCCTCTCTTTCTTTTGGGAAGCATGGTCACTGCACAATGATAGAAACTTTTAAACAAATGGAACTAGCAGCCTGTTTCAGACAAAGCCTCACGAATACAGATTATCACGACTCTCTGTCTATGGTGGGATGTTTTAGTCTTCCTGTTTATTACAAGGTAAATTATTTATCTTGTATAGATAGATAGACAGACGGATTAGTTTATGCACTGATAACAGTGCCATACCATCACTAAGAAAATTTTGTTGAAGGAAAACTGGGACATGGCTTATATGGTTCCACAGGGTTCAGTTTTAGGGCCAGTTTTGTTCCTTGTATATGTAAATGACCAACCATAGTCTGTAAATTCATTCATGAATATTTTTTTTTTTTTTGGGGGGGGGGGGCAGATGATGTAAAGATTGTGAAAAAAGTAAGAAACGAAAACAATGGTAGAGAACTTCAGGAAGACTTAGATAGGCTGCATAAGTGGTCAGAAAAGTGCCTAATGGTATTCAATACTTCAAAACGTATGGTAGTTAGAATGGGTTCAAGCGCAAGAAGGCCCAAGCTGGACTATTCAATGGCAGGAGCAGAACTTCAAGAGATAGAGAATGAGAGAGATCTAGGAGTAAAGGTTCTGTCAGATTTGTCTCCGGCAATGTATATAAATGGCATAGTAAGGGCAGTATATGCTTTCTTAGCAAATGTAAGGGTAGCCTTTACGCACATGGACAAGGAAATATTCAGAAATACTTATGTAACCTATGTGAGACCAAAACTTGAATATGCAACCCCCTTTTGATATCCACACTTTAAAAAGCACGTAGTTAATTTGGAAAAAGTTGAGAGACATGCCACAAAACTGGTGCCAGAAATACTCAGTCTCAGTTATGATGAGAGGCTTAGGGAATTAGACTTACCATCACTCAAAACTAGAAGGATGCGGGAGGGTATGTTGACGGTTTTTAAATTCTTTCATGGTTTTGACAGAGTAGATAGGGATCGATATTTTGATATGGGTAGTACTAGAACTAGAGGTCATAGTTTGAATCTTCGTAAGAAAATTCTTTGCTGGATGTAATGAAGTATTTTTCTTTTAGTATAAGAATAGTGGATAATTGGAATTGGCTAAGCGAGGATGTAGTTAATGCTCACTAAAACCATTATTTTTAGGAAAAGTATGATAATCCTCAGTAATTACAAAATCGGACCGACCAGGAGACGGGAAGTTACGAGCTGTGGGCTCTTTCCCGTAAGCACAGTTAGGTAATTACATACCTACTGTACCATGCTGCTACCAACTACACCTTGGCACAGTAATTTTATATCATAAGTTCGAGTCTCGGTCAAGGGGTAAAATATGATTCATGTTTTTACATATGGTAATGTATTCATTTTATTATTGTTGATGCCAGTAGAGAAGAGATTTGAATTAAATACAAATACGAAGGTTGGGAGAAAGTAGATCAACAAAAAGGCATTCAGAAGGAATGCGTTCACTCTTAGCAAACCATTTAAGGTTTGTTTCTTTCTCAGACCATCGGTGGTGTAGTTGGTAGCGGCTTGACACAGTAATTATGTGTCTTATGTTCGAATCTCGATCAAGGGGTAAACTATGATTCATACTTGCATAAGAATATATTAATGGGAAAAGCACACAAAATAGCGAAAATAACAACATTTTAAGTTGTATTCTTTATCATCACCGACTTTGTTTACAATATAGTTTTTAGCACAACCGTATATAGAAAAGAAAAATTAAATAATTGCTGATATTTTGTTATTTAGACATTGTAGTGAAAAAGACGTCAAAGAAAGAAAAAATATTATGAAAAGAATTTGTAGGAAAAGAAATCAAATAATAAAAACCGCACAAACAATCTAGCAAAGCAAACCAAGACTTGGGAGCCGTTGCAAAAGGCATATCCCATCCAACTATACTACTACTAAATAGGTCTGACGAATGTAGCCAACCTTTTTATTTTTTGACGGTTTTCAATTCTTTTGCATCCTGAATTTCGATATAAATACTGTGTTGTACCATATTTTAGTTTGAAGATATACAGTAGTTTTTGTAATCGCAAATGAACAGTGGAGGCACTTAGCAAAAATTCGATTTAACAGTTCCGGTACTGTAATTATGGTGAAAGGGTCACATTAAAAAGTCACACATACACTAGAACTTTCGGTGAACGGATTAGTCATGAGTAGAAAAAAAAATGTTGACTAGGGAAATGGTAACATGAAGGAAAGTCATTTTATATTTTAGACAATTAGGATAAATGTGGGGACCGAGTTCAGAGTGTTTAAAATACTCAATTCTGGAGGTGACAGACGCGCGATCGAGCCCACTGTTGGGCTTTAGGAAGGGCATTCTGTCCTAATACCTCAGCTCCAAGCTGTCTGTGTCCACTCCAACGTGAATGATGATTAATATGTGATCAAATATATAAATAAATATGTAAGTAAAGCCATTTACTTGATAAATATGAAGACAGTTTACTGTTAGCTATGTATTCATCCGCCGCGATCGCAAACTGTTTAGGCCTGCAGTTTGAACTTACCGCACCAGCCAGGTAGATCGAAAGATTAATTTATTATTACCAGGTAGGTCCAAAAATTAGTTTATTAATAATTTATCAAATATTTATTGGCCTTTGACGTAAAATCGAGTCGACGTTATATGAGCTTGCGGAATGGTCGGTGCAACGACTGCTTCTTCCCATCTACCTCCAGACTCTGGAACTCTCTTCCTCCTTCTGTCTTTCCTAATTTTTATGACCTTTCATCCTTCAAAAAGCAGATCTATCGTCATCTCAGAGCCTAGTCCTCCATATCGCTGGGTCCTCTGTACCTTGACTGTTTTTTCTGTCTGTCGTTTTCCTTTATGTGACATTACCTCATCTCTGCCTTTCCCTTAACCTTTTTCTTTTCCTTCGTGTTGGTATTTTCTCGTGCACCGGCCTTTATTGATGAGGGCAGTTTCTGCCTGTCCCGGTGTCACACTCTTAAAAAAAAAAAAAATGAAGCAACGTTGTACTTGGGCCCCCTGCACAGTACCTTTTTGGACCTAAAAACAACTTTCGAACAATTCTGCTTACGAACGGGCTTCTGGAACCTTACTCGTTCGTATGTTGGGGACTGTCCGTATAGTATTCTGCAATTTATTTTAAGCGGTCCAATAGACAGTAGATCTTGTAAAGATAAGTAACTCAGAATTTAAGTAACCCTGTGAATTGTTAGGTTAGTTCAAGTAAAGTTAGGTATGGCTAGGTTAGGTTAGGTGACAGAAATGTATGCTGTGTATGATTAACTCTAGTCTAGTGCATCCTGGGGTTACTCTACTATACAAGATCCATGATGATTATGGATTATATTACAGTACTTTGTATTCATTTACATTCTGTGATTACAGTGATTGGAATCATCTGAATGCACCATAAATAAGTAAAGATATTGCTTACTAGAATAACGATTGTAACTTGGTACATAATTTTGTCAATTATTACTTTTGATTGAATTTATATTTGAAGAATAAAAATGCCTCTTCTTCGTCCTTCATCATTATAAGAAGAAAGGAAAGTCACAAATATGTAGTATATGTGTTATGCAATATTAGGTCATGATTATCAGAATGTTGCTTCGAGAAAATCAGTTTAAAAAATCACTATTTTTGCAAATGTGAAAGTAACTTTAGTTTCAAGCAAGCACTGATGGTGTTATGTAGCAAGTTGTAGAAAATAATTCAAAAATATGTCTTATTCATTACAGTTTGCCTCCAGTGTTAATGCTGCTTAAGCAGGATCTAAGCAAATAGAAATGGATAGTGATGATTGTGAAGTGCTTTCAGGTGGTGAATGCAGTGAGGAATATCGTGGTATGTATAATATGTTAATTCAGATATGTTTAGAGATATACTTCGATTTAAAAATCTCTTTGGTCGTAAATCTTTGAAATGAGTGTGGAACAATAGCCACTTAGATAGTAGAATTTTTTCTCTAAAAGTGCGATGGAGTAACACACTTATATAGCAGATATCCTTTAATCTGTGCTTTCTTTGGTGATGGATATTTCTTATTACTCTGCAGTAAGCCATAACTTGGCTTTTTGACTAAAGGTTAATAAAGAAATTCGACATTACTGATGTTTTTTTGTTCTGTCTTATGTTTTGTTTTAATTTTCTTTTTTAGTGTGTTATGTGTAAGTTAATTTGAAAGCAAATAACTGGAAACTGAATAAGGAAAATTCAAGTGATTAATTTTATATACAGGATTATTATTTTGGTATAATTGGAAGCTGATACTGTATTCAGTGTCTTTTTAAATAGTAATGATGATTGGTTATAATGTTTCTGTGTTTTGCATAATATATATTGCTTTTCAGTATTATTATTAATATACTTGCAAAATATAAAAATAATTTGTGCTCTTCTTTTCGAAATTTTAGTAGAAAGTTGGCACCAGCGTCAGTGTCTGTGAAAATATTATTTTTATATTTTAGATCCAGAAACTGAGCTGAGGCAAGTGGAAAGGAATATCAAAATAGTTTCTCAAGAAATACAGATTTTGCAGGGACGGAAGCAAGCACTTCTTAAAAGGAGGGAAAAGTTGCAAGATGCATTGCAGCAGCAGAAGTCAGCTAACTTGGCTAAAAGAGACTGGGAAAGACAGGGTAAGGAACTACTTGTTGAGAATGAGCCGTTTACACTCTAAAAAGATGAGATATCCCAGGATAAATTTATCCATATACTGTACTATATCATAAATACTTTTTCACAATATTTGAGCATTACTATCGTATAAGTAATCTGTGATAATAAGGTTGAAAATAGCACATTATTCTCCCCCGTGGGTTGTAACATCTGAGTAAGCAAGCAAGATGCATGAGGGCTTGCATCCCCTCCTTTTCCATTGTTTTCCTAGTTACAGAACAACTGAGAAAGGAGGCATTCTACCTACCTTGACCCTTTTGTTAGAAATGTGGCCACCCTGCTGAGCTCAGCAAGATAGAGCATCTTTTAAGATAAACTGGTATATTACTATGTATTAGTAGGAGTAGTAGTAGTAGTAGTGGTAGTATTACTATTAGAAGGTTTACACTGTTTGCTGCCTCTATGGGACAAGGTCCCACAGTATGGTAGAGGATACTTCTTAAGTAGCAATGTTTACAGATTTCCCATGGTCAGATGAGCTGGAAAAGCATAGGAAAACTGTGTTTGGAATAAATGAACTGCGACCACATCAGTTACCCACTATGAATGCAACCATGTCTGGAACTGACTGCATTCTAATTATGCCTACAGGTGGAGGAAAGAGTTTGTGTTATCAGCTTCCTGCATTAATATCAAAAGGTAAGCATCCTAGTGCATTGAACTACTTGTTTGCCATGGGAATTAAGGCTGGATGCCTTTCCTAATGCCCTGCAATGGTATCAAACATGGATTTGTTACTCCCTGAGTTGAGCACTCTTAACCAGAGCCCTACACATGTGCCGCTTGTGATATCAATTTATAGATCCATATATGTGGGTCAGAGGTTGTTCACTTGAGTTGTGAAATTTTCTCAGTAGGGAAAAGTAAGAGGTTACGATTTTTTTTTAAAGAAAATCCTGTATAGAATGGTCTTTTTCTTGATATTTGCACATTTTCTGACTATTTCCAATATGCACTTTGAATGGGTCTTATTTACGATCCGGCATTAAGATCTCCAGTTGACACCTTTATCTTACAGTATGAAGTACATAACTTTGTGAGCTGTTCTTTTATGTTACTTTCGCACATACTAATACTTTTCACAATTTTTAAGCTGTTTAACTTTATTTCCTGAGGATGGAGCTGAAAATACACATTTAATTTTCAGGGATATCCAGGATATAGTTACATGAGGATGCAGTAATTGACAATGCATACATATTGATTGTACTGATTTGTCTCTTTCATATTAAACAGGAATCACATTGGTTGTTTCTCCTTTGATATCTCTTATGGAGGATCAACTGATGGGGCTAAAGGAACACGGCGTGGAGGCAAAAATGCTCTCTGCGGACTCACCAAAGGAAGAAGTTAATTCTGTTCATTTTGTGAGTATGGAATTTATTCTTTATTTCAAGATCAGTCTTTGTAAAATTAAATACCCCATAAATTGTTAGGTTATTTTAGGTAACTTTCCTTGTAAATATGGATAACCTTTGAGCACCTTGAGGCTGCTCTACTTTACAAGATCCAGAATCCCTAACTCATATTCCCTGTGTGTTGTAGTTTAGTAACTGAAAGGATATGAATTCCTTACTCATATATTCTGTGTTGAAGTTTTGGGACTAAAAGAGATGTCCCTTGAAATTTAGGGTGGGTTTGGCAATCCCATAATCTTTACTATTTATTCCATGCCAGAAAGCAAACTGATGAGAGGCGAGGATTTTCATTTTTCCTTCCCTGCTGTTTTATGTGTCACTATTCAAATGAGGGTGGACACAGACAGGTTGAAGCTGGAGAATTAATGTTGCTTGCCCATCCTAATGCCCCATGGTAGGCTAGAGCACAGGTTTTCACTATCCAATTTGAGTGCTCTAACCGCTGTGTTAGAGAAGTGAGGATTTTCAGGGTGTATTTAAAATAATTCTTCTTCAATTATTTTGTTACTATTGTATCCATCTTGGTGGCTTCAGAAGGATATGGCAAATTTGAATAAGAATTTGATATACTTATATTGGTGAATACTCCCAGTGTTGAGCTTCCTCTCTGCTTTTGTTTTGCTCATGTATGTGTAAACACTAATCCACATGCGAACGGGGGTGGACACAGATAGGTTGGAGCTAAGGAATTAAGGTTGCACGCTCCTCCCAATGCTCCGCAGTGGATTCAAGTGTAATTTTGTCACTTCCCAAGTCAAACGCTCCAACCACTCTGCTACTGCAGTCTCCATAATAATGCGAGTGTACCAATTTATTTTTGTGTTTCCTAAATAGCACTCATTGGAATTGGGGTGGACACAGACATAGGGATAAAGGCTGGATGCCTTTCCTAACTCCCTCCTGTGGAATCAAACAATTGATTTGTCACATACTGAGTCGAGTGTTCTAACTGCTGAGCTGCTGTGGCCTATTTATTTATTTTTTTTAACATGATCCCATTTACGACTGAAAATAGCAAAATGACCACAGTTTAGAAAAAAAGAAAGGTATTTGGGCTTCACTATAAACTTTCTAGCAGCATTTTTTTGGCAAGAAAATATTTGAAAGATGTCTGGATGATACTCTGCATCTCATTCTGCTTTCCCCACCAGGAATCATGAGGTATCGCAGCTCTCATGTGACTTGCTGAAGGATTCTTATGACAGAGTGAAAGAGCATATTACTGAAATATCTTAGGCAATACGGCAGCAAAGACCCAGTATCCTTTTTATGCAGGATTATATATTTTTTTTATATGTTTGCTATTTATGCTTTTTAATTTTATAAATATGTTAAACTGCTTTCATTAGAGAACTAAACTATTGTTCTCTTGAAATTTTAATATGCAGAATTGTTTTTTTGCAGGCTATGACTGATTTGAAGACCCCCCTGAAAATTATATACGTGACACCTGAAAGGTTATCAAAATCCAAGAGATTCATGGCAAAATTACAAAAGATGCATCAGATTGGACAGTTTGCTAGACTGGCCATTGATGAAGTTCATTGTTGTTCCCAGTGGGGGCATGACTTCAGACCTGGTAAGATTACTTTAATATCTGTTCATTGTATTTTAATGTGTCTTTTTGAAAAATGTGTACTATTACTGTGTATAGTTATGTTGTTTGCCGTTTTGTGAGTCACTATTAATCACTATTATGGAGGTGGGCACAGAATGGTTGGAACTTAGGAATTAAGGCTGGATACCCTTCCTAATGCCTCGCATTCAACTCGATTGTAGATTTGTTACCTCCCAAATTGTGTGCTCTAATTACTGCTAGTATTGTATTCTAACCTTGATTATTGAAAAATACTCTAACACTAAAATAAAACATGATAATTGTACTGCACGTTACCTTTGTGGTTGATAGTTGCTGGTACGTGGAGGAGGAGAAATGTTCACTGCTCTTTTCGTCACATTTTTTTAGGATGATGCCTCTTAATGAAAGCCTGCACATCACTCCACTTGCCAAAAATTTCTTGTATGTTATCACTTGAAACTTATACCCTCTCTTCCTCCTTCTCCAGTAATTGCTCACTCCTGGATATCTTCACCTGCTCACGTTGCAACTCGAGAAATTTTTCTGTGGTAGGCTCTTGTCTGTGGGCCTCCACCAGCTCCTCCACATACTCTGGAAAGACCACTTCATTATCCGTGTCGTTGGTGACCTGGAATAAAGACCCTTCGTATACAGTTTTTAAAATTAGCAATGACTTGCTGGTCCATGGGCTGGAGGAGAGAAGTGGTGTTAGGAGGCAGAAATTTGACTTTCGTGAGGTCTTATTCGATACCAAGGTCTTCTTCCAAACCTGGAAAGATGAGCAGGAGTGTTGTCCATTACCAAGTTATTTCTAGACAGCTGGTGCAAAAAACTTCAGTCAACCATTCTATAAAAGGATATGTGTTACCCAAGCCTTGCTATTCGACCTCCACATTACTAGAAGTTTAGCCTTCATCACATTATAGTGCTTAGAAATGCGCAGATATTCAGAGTGATTGACCAAAAGAGGCTTAATCTCCCCTCCTGCATTAGAGAGCAATAAAAGTGTAAGCCTGTCCTTCATTGGTTTGTGTCCAGGCAGTGCCTTCTCCTCTTTGGCTATGTAGGTCCTTCTATGCATTTTTTCCAAACAATCCTGTTTCCTCACAGTTAAAAACTTCCTGCTAGACATAACCTGCACTTTTGATAAATTTCACCACATAGTCATCCGCTGCCATTTGGTTTGATCTAGCTGCCTCTTCATGCCTAACAACACTATGAATTCCAGTTCGTCAATGAAATTTTTCAAAGTAGGTGTACTTGCTTAAGTTTGTCAATTTTAGCGCCCGTGTAACTGTAGAGACTTCACGCATTATATAGCCTCGCTAACACCATCTCCAGCGAGCTCTTTTTCAGTTTTCCATATTAACAATAATTTTTTACCTTTTCTGTTACTTGAGACTTTTGCTTCTCCATACTTCATTAGAGATACCTTTTGGAGGATCTAGGCCTTCTCTGAAACTGTGTGGGCTTACTACTGCCAAAATTTCCCCACCTTCCCTCTATAGTATTCTGACATCCCATTGTCGGCCCTTTGCTATGAAATCAAGACGGTATTTCGAGTCGGATAAGAAATTAATTGACATGGAAGTCAAGAAACTCTTAGAAAATGGCATAATTAGACCTAGCAAATGTCCGTAGAGAGTTCAAGTGCTTGTAACCTCAGGAGAAAACCATAAAAGGAGGATGGTAGTTGACTATTCTCAAACCATAAATAGATTTACTCAGCTAGATGCGTACCCCTCACCGAGAATTGAAGATTTAGTCAGTTAAGTTGCTCAGTACAATGTTTTTAGTGCCTTAGATGTACAGAGTGCTTATCACCAAGTACCTATTAAGGATAATGACAAGATGTATACAGCCTTTGAGGCAGGAGGGAAACTATATGAGTATAGCAGAATACCTTTTGGAGTAACAAATGGGGTAGCTAGTTTTCAGAGAGTCATAGATGAAATCCTTGCCACTGAGTAACTGACTGGCACAATTGCCTATGTAGTTAATGTCAGTATATGTGGAAAGACTAGAGAGGAACATGACAGAAATTTATTGCGGTTTAACGTGGTAGTAAAGAAGTATGGCCTTACACTACATGAAGAAAAATGTGAATATTTCTCGATTTTGTAAAGTTGTTAGGGTATGCCATTGGTGAAGGAGAGATTTGTTCAGATCTGGATCGGTTAAATGCCTTGTTTAAGCTGCCAGCCTCAGTGAATACAAGTTCTCTTCGCAGAACGATGGGATTTTTCGCTTACTATTCAAGGTGGATATCTAAGTTTTCGGAGAAAATTCATCCCATTGCCCATACTATGGGAATTCCTCTCTTTCCTGATGCTGTCAAGGCTTTTGAGTCCTTAAAGATAGCTATAACAGATTCAGTTCTCCGAGCCATAGATCCAAGTAGTGCCTTTACTGTTGAAACTGATGCTTCGGACTTTGCCACTGCTGCTACCTTAAGCCAAGATGATTTTCCTGTTGCTTTTTTTTTTCAAGAACACTCAACATTTGAGCAAGATCACTCTTCCGTTGAAAAGGAAGTATACACCATGGTAGAGGCTCTCAAAAAGTGGCACCATTATCTGTTGGATCACATTTCAAACTTATTACTGATCAGCGTAGCGTGGCTTTTATGTTTGACCAAAGTTCGTTTAGCAAAATAAAAAAGTGGCAAAATTTCAAGGTGGCTTCTTTAGATTTCATGCTATAATTATGACATTATCTATCGTCCCGGGAAGGAAAACATTGCGGCTGATACCCTTTCATGGATATGTGGCCCCACTGTAAACAAAAATAAGCTGAAAGAACTTCATGATAATCTATGTCATCCAAGGACAACCTGTATGGGTCATTTTGTGCAGAGTCGAAACTTGCCATATTCCATTGAGGACATTAATAAAATGACAGCTGCATGTTCTGATTGTTTGGAGATGAAGCCTCAATTCTTTAAGCAAAAACGGGAAGCCTCATTAAAGCAACTCTGCCATTTGAAAGTCTGAACATAGATTTTAAGGGGCCACTCCCTTCTCATTCGAGGAATAAGTATTTCCTTGCAATAGCTGATGAGTATTCTAGGTGTCCTTTTTGCTTATCCATGCTCAAACTTATCTTCTACTACAGTCCTCAGATGCCTAGACACTTATTTGCATTTTTGGAATGCCTGCATTTACTCACTCGGACAGAGGTACAGCTTTCATATCTTCAGAACTAAAAGAGTACTTACTGAGGAAAATTATTGCTTCCAGTCACACTACGCCTTACAACCCTCAAGGAAATGGACAGGTAGAAAGATATAATGTAATAGTTTGGAAGGCTGTCATGCTGGCAATAATAACTAAGAGATTTGACACTTCACAGTGGGAGCTAGTGTTACCTGACGCTGTACATTCTATAAGATCAATGCTGTGTACTGCCACAAATTGTACCCCTCATGAAAGGATGTTTTTTCATGCGAGGAAGTCAACTTCTGGAGAATTATGACATCCTTGGTTAACTTCAAACTGCCCTGTTTTCTTAAAACGACTTGTTAGGCACAGTAAATATGATCCACTTGTTGAAGAAGTTGAAATACTGGATGCTAACCATAAATATGCACATGTTCAACTGGCGGATGGAAAGGCTACAACTGTATCTCTGAAACACCTGACTCGCAAACCTTCTGAAGACATCTTCTTAACACCAGAAGAAGATACCTCTAGCAACCATATGGAAGGAGCTTGTCCTAAGCCAGACCCGACCTTGGACACATTAAAAGATTCTCAGCAAATGCCTGTACAGCAGGAATCTTTGCGTTGATCGTTAGGGAAAAGGAACACCCCTTCTTATTTTGATGACTTATGTTTGTTAGCTAAAAGGGTGGGGGAGAATGTGGTATTATTGATTTAATATTCTAATTTGATTTCTTTGTAAGTTAACTACTTATGGAAAACATAAAAATACTTTATACTAGTAGTGTCTAAATTTTGTGCTTGCGGTCCCTATGTTTTCATTCCTCGGGCAGACGAAGATATCCAGTCTCTCACAATGTAAACATTGGTATGGTCTCATCTAAATTTGTCAATATTATGTTATGTACAAAGTATCACATTATGTAATTTTACTTACTCAGAAAGGTTTCATTTTTTTGTTTATACATATTTGCTCAGAAAATACCTATTCTATATTTGAAATGATTAAAGGCTAATTGTTGTCATTTCTTGTCTTATAGGGTGTGTAAATTTCTGTTCATTAAAGCCTATTAAAGGTATCTTCGTTTCATTACACTCTATATTGTGAATAAGATGAAATCAATGCCAAATCTAAATTCCTAACCAGACCTCAGGTTTTCCCAGAGTTCTTTTTGCCAACTGACATATGTCAGGATATGTTATGTATCACCTCATATCATCTTACTTTAACTTTTGCTAGCCGCTCACCATCTGGCTATCGAAGTCTTTCTCTACATTTTATGTCAAAGTGCAACTCATATTTGATTAATGAGTGGTAATATGTAGTAATGAGGCACATGGATGCAGTATAGTTTAATGCACAGTAAGCTGCACTTTGTTAACATACTGTGCAACACTCCCAAACTTGACTTTTTAATGTTATGTAAACTTGTTCTTGTTTTTCACTTTATGAGCACTGGTTGCCAAACTAAAAAAGTATTTGTGAAAGCTTTTGTAAAATTTGTTGTATATGTGAATCATCGTTAGCCAGGCATGAAGTTGATGGCTGTCTTTACTGTAAAAGTTGTACATTTCATTAAGGTTTTGTAAAGATGAGTAGCTCTCAGAACCAGATGTAAAATTAAATAATCCCATAAATTGTAAGGGTAGGCTGGGTAGGGTTGGGTTAGGTTAGGTTTGCTTAGGTTACAGATTAAAGGTCTCTAATGAAAGGCTGAGGCTAGAGATAGTGATAACACCAGGTATATAGATTATATACTCCTTCTCCAGTCTTGTAGACCCAGTGATCCCCAGGCTGTGGCTGAATAATCAGGTACCTATAGGAAATCACCGACCCCCAAATAATTGCCCTATTTATTGTTTGGTTAGATTAGGTGACTTACTTTGTAATATAAGTAGCCCTAGAACACCTTGGGATCATTCTTCTTTACAGGATCTTACTTTTGAATTATGTTATTTCTTTCAGATTACAAATATCTCGGTATAATGCGTAGAACCTTTCCTGGGACTCCGATCTTGGGTTTGACAGCAACAGCCACGTCAAGGGTTATTTTAGATGTTCAAAAGATTCTTGACATCCAAGGATGTCTCGTATTGAAAGCCTCATTCAACAGACCGAATTTATTTTATGAGGTTTGTTATATAACTCGAATGTTGATGTTGTCAGTTTTGTTCAAAATCTCAATTAGCATGACAGTTTTAGTTTGATAATGAAGGTGTTTTATTATTTTGTGATTGTTGTATATATTTTCCTTCAGAGTGGAAACGTTGTCATTAAGCATATGATGATTTTTTCCCCGCTTCTCCTGTTGAGCTAGCAGGGTTAATAACTAGAGCAAGAAAATTCCAACTAGCTTAGCAAGAAATTAATATTAGAGAGTAGGAATGTTCTTTACCATTCCTCACCTCATCAAAATTGTTTTATAAAGACAGAAATTTAGGGGCTGGGAAGAACTTATCCTCTCTTCCATCTCGTAAACCAGTATATGTCATTATTGATTAGAAAATATATGTTCTCGTCCTAATTCCTACATTTTAATGGGTAAGTACTTTGGTGTTCTCTGGCTGAAGATCTATCTCTCCACTAGCACTATATATCTTTTCTTCTGCAACTGCTCTCCAAAGTCCATTGACTTTCTGTCCTTCTATGAATATCTGTCTTTTTTTCCATTAGTCTTTGCTATCTTTTCACCCACATGCCGAAGTTCTCTATATTGGAGATGTCAGTGTACACTGCATTGAGTGGCTTGAATCTTCTCACACTAATGTGCGAGGGAGTGAGGACCTTGCTTTCTCTGTTACTCACGATCTGGAACAGATTATCAAACATCCTACTTGTGTTCTTGATCACCATGACTATGCAGCTAACACTCTTGACCTATTCTTTACTTTTAATCCTTCAAATTACTCATATTTTGTACTTCCGTTCTTGGTAAATCTTATCACTCTTTGACCTCAATCTCTCCCATTTTCACTCCCCCTCTGTCAATTTCTCCTACTCATTGTAGCTTTTGGCACTTCGAGCTTACCCAGTGTGATGATTTACATAACTTTCTCTTTGACTTCCCATGGGATGACTACTGCTTTTGGACCCGCAACCCTGCTCAGGTAGTCCTTAAATCTCAGGAATGGAGGCATTCATTCCATCCTCAATAAGAATTTTTTGTCCCCCTAATCCTTGGTTGACCATGCCTTCCCCATAGCTATTCAGGCAAGGGATCTGGCATACAGATTGTACCAAGCCTCTCCCTCTGTTTAACTTGCTTTGGTTGTATTACAGCGAGGAATCGCTGCAGTGCTCAGATTTATAGGTCTAGAGCTTCCTTTTTTAGAAGGAAAGTTCATTACCTTTACTGATAAATGTTTCTGGTCCACAGCCAAAAACTTCTCTAACTCAAACTTTCCCTCTCTCATTCATCCTGATGGTTCTATAACTTGCTTTCTCACTGACAAAGTCACTCTCTTTGGCTCTCATATTTCTGCAAAATCTTTTGAAAACAAAATTCCAGTACACCTGACCCTTGTGCTTCACCCCCCTTTAACCCTATGCTCTCCCTTATTCTTTTTTCACACAACATCCTTAAAATTTTTCACTTCCTAAAGGTGAACTAGGCATCTGAACCTGATGGTATCCCTGCAAGGTTTCTTAAGGAGTTTGCAGATGACCTGGCTCCCATGCTTTGCCGTTTTTTTCACCTCATTCTCTCAACCAGTATCTATCCTTCATCTTGGAAGTATGCTGTAGTTGAGCTTGTTCCTAAGAGGGGTGACCACTCTATTTTTTCCAACTACTGACCCATTGCCGTAACCTCTGTGCTCACTAAGATATTCAAATCTTTGCTCAAGTCTCTCTTCTTGATACATCTTGAATCTAACTCATTTATTTCCAGTCACCAGCAATGGCTTCTGCTAGGCAAGATCCACTGGTGACCTCCTGTCCTATCTTACTCATGTATGATCAATTTTTGTGAAGAACGATGGGAATTGGTTGTCATCGCTCTTGATATCTCTAAGACTTTTGACAGAATGTGGCACAATGCTCTGTTGGCCAAACTCCCAGCTTATGACTTTACATGTTCTCTCTGTTCTCTGATATCTAATTTTTTTTCTGACTGTTTTATATCTTTGGTTGTTGACGGCCCAACATTTAGGTCAATTGTAGTGGTGTTCCACAGGGCTCTGTTTTTTCACCTACTCTGTTCCTTCTCTTCATCTACGATCTTCTTCAGTTCCCATCCTCCTCTTCTCCGTGCCTTGGCCAACTATTCTACCCTTCATTTTCCTCTGCATTTTCTTCACAACCTTCATCTGTTACTTGTAATTGGTCTTGTATCACATTTTCCTAAGCTTCAACTCCAATTTACAGAGATATATCAAAGTGGGTGCCCCACTCTGATATTTCTTTATCTTCTCTTCCAGATAGTCATATTGTCTTCGAAACTAAGAAAATTTCCCCTCTTAATTCTATTATCATTTTAATCTTCTAGATAGCCTCTAACTTTCTTGGAGGAGTTACATAATCCAAGTTTCTAAATATGCATCTATAAAAATTGGATGCTCTGTTTGATATTCGTCATTTCGTTTCCTCTTTTTAGTTACTTAAAATCTATAAATGTCTTATCCGTCTGTTTAGAATACTACTCGCCCAATTGGGATGCTTCTTACACTTATCTCCTTGATAGGGTTGAATCTAAGGCAATCAGACTCATCAATGACCACTTCTTACCTCTAATCTGAATTTTCTTTCTCTTCTTCGTATGGTACCATTCCTTTCTCTTTTCTATCGTTTCTACTTCCATTGCTGCTCTGATGAGTTGGCGAGTTGCATCCCTCCCCCTGATGCCAAGGCCGTGAAACACTTGGCAAGTTGCCTCTTCTCACAAGTACTGTATGGAGATTTGTAGCTCCCGGGATGATCACTGCAGCGACTGCTTCATCCCATCCACCTCCAGACTCTGGAACTCTCTTCTGCCATCTGTCTTTCCTAGTTCTTATGACCTATCTTCCTTCTAAAAAGTAGAACTACTGTCATTACAAGGCTTAATCCTGTCATATCTCTAGGCCCTCATTATTTCTACTATTCTTTCAGTCTGTCCTTTTCCTGTTGTGTATAATTTTTCTCATTTCTGCCTTGTCCCTAAGTTTCTGACTTTTCTTCATCTCAGTGTTTTCTTGATTCCTGGGCCTGGTGTCACACTTAAAAAAAAAGAAAATATATTGAAGTTGGCCATTGTATGTGTCTATTAATCATAATTTGATTGAGGGTGGACACAAACAGGCTGGAGCTAGTGAATGAATGCTGGATGCCCTTGCTAAATCCTTATGGTAGGCTCGATCATGGGTCTGTCTCTTCGTGAGTCGAATGCTCTTACCACCTCACTACTGCAGTCCCCAATGTGTATTATACAGTGCTTGCTATCTTGTCAAATGTGAAATTTAATTATTAACTTATTAATTTCAGGTACACCCTAAACCTTCCTCCTCAGCAGAATGCGTTGATGAGCTGGAGAAATTGATTAAAAGTCAATTTCCTGGGCAATCAGGCATCCTTTATACAATGTCCATTAAAGATACAGAAGAGCTGGCGAAAGAACTGAGGAAACGAGACCTTAAAGTAGCTCCATATCATGCGCAGTTGACGGCTGAAGCCAGGAGTAATATACACAGGAAATGGGTGCAAAATATATATCAAGTAATTGCAGTTTATGAGTATTTCATACCTTTATTGTCCCATTGAATATAATGTTATTTTTTCTCTCTTTTTTTTCCTTTTCCTCACCAAGTTCCTTCCCCTGTTTGACCCATCTGGTATGTAGTCTTTGACCTTTTCCAGCTGTTTCTGTTATTTGCTTTATAATAATAATAATAATAATAATAATATTGAAAATAATAGTAATAATTCATAATAATGATAATTGATTATTGATGTTTGTATTACCATAGCAATTTTAAGCTGTTTTGAAATGCCATAGAGGTGAGATCAGTCAGCCTATATTATATGCACCCGTTTCACAAAAGATATTAGGCCTCTTCAATCCTGTACTCATTTCCTTTTGTCACCAAAGGTATTTTAGAGGTACTGTGCCTAGATTATTCCTGTCATGATATGGATGGCAGAAAAGATTTATTTGCATCTTAAGTGGCAGTTCCTCTCTATGCCTCGTTTTACCACTTTATTTTAATTATGTCACAATTAGTCCCCATGTCATTGGGGATGGACACAGACATGTTGCAGATGGGGGATTAAGGCTGGATGCCCTTCTTGATGCTATCAGTCGAGATCAAACTTGCAATAGTAAAGTCGTCATTTCCCGACTCCTGCACATATCCACCGAGCTACTGCAGCCCCAGCAGAGTTCCTGTCTATGATCTCGTGAATTCCTGATTTTTCGGATAGTAAAAATTCCCTACTCATATTTCATAAGTGTCTTAAATTATGACAAAGGATATTCTTGGTGGAGAGGGAGAAAAAATTGTAGTCTCGTATGCCTGTGCGTCTAAGGAGGCAACTCAGTAGGGTATCCCCGGTGGTTGTGGAGAGGGGAGTAGAATTCCATAAATGTATTCCCTGAATGGTATAGATATATAGTGAGAGTGATTACCTAATTGTGTTTACGGGAAAGAGCCCAAAGCTCGTATCTTCCCGTCTCCTGATCGGTTCCATTTTAGACTTAGTGATACTTATCATACCTGTCCTTAAAACTATGGATTGAGATAGCATTAACTACCTCCTCGCTTAGCCAATTCCAATTATCAACTACTCTTACACTGAAAAAGTATTTCCTTACATCCTGCAAAGAAGTTTTCTTACGAAGCTTCAAACTATGACCTCTAGTTCTAGAGCCAGCCATATCAAAATATCGATCCCTATCCACTCTATCATAACCATGAAGGAATTTAAAGACTGTCACCATATCCCCCCTCACTCTCCTAGCTTCGAGTGATGGTAAGTCTAATTCCCTCAGCCTCTCATCATAACTGAGATTGCGTATTTCTGGCACCAGTTTCGTGGCATGTCTTTGAACTTTTTCAAGCTTAGCTATGTGCTTTTTCAAGTGCGGATTCCAAAAGGGGGCTGCATATTCGAGTTTTGGCCTCACATAGGTTACATAAATATTTCTGAACATTTCCTTGTCCATGTGCCTGAAGGCTACCCTTACATTTGATAAGAATGCATATGCTGCCCTTACTATGCCATTTATATGTATTTCTGGAGACAAATCTGCCAGTATGTTTACTCCTAGATCTCTCTCATTTTCTGTCTCTTGAAGTTGTACTCCAGCCACCGAGTAGTCAAGCTTGGGCCTTCTTGCACTTGTACCCATTCTCATTACCTTACATTTTGAAGTATTGAATTTCATTAGCCACTTTTCTGACCACTCATGCAGATTATTTAGATCCTCCTGAAGTTCTCTACCATTGTTCTCGTTTTTTACTTTCTTCACAATCTTTGCATCATCTGCAAACATTTTCATGAATGAATTTACAGACTCTGGTAGGTCATTTACATATACAAGGAACAAAAGTGGCCCTAAAACTGAACCCTGTGGAACTCCACTACTAACTCTTCTCCATTCAGACACTGAGTGTCTTACTCTAACCCTCTGTTCCCTTCCTTCTAAGTAAGTTTTTATCCATTCCAAAGCATTTCCACCTATTCTAGCCATTGATTGCAGCTTCCTAATAAGTCTCCCATCTGGAACAGTGTCAAACGCTTTCTGGAAGTCTAGGAATATGCAATCTGCCCAGCCCTCTCTTTCCTGTAAGATTTGGCTTATCTCATCATAAAATTCTAATAAGTTTGTTACTGTTGATCTACCTTCTCTGAAGCCATGTTGCCTCACTGACAAAAAGTTGAAGGATTCCAAGTGAAGAGAGATATGTTTCCTTAGTAGTTTCTCCATAACTTTGCAAACTACTTGAATTCCATTTTTGGTTCCAGATAATGTTGAAGCTTGCAACCCTCATCCACTTGGTAGAATTATAACCCATTTTACTTGCCTCAGCAGGATATAGCTAACTATCCTTCTCATTATATAAAAACCACATTCCCATTTACAAGGACTGGCAGGGTCAAAGCAAAAACTTGACTCATTGTGGGAAGAAAATTCAAAGAAGGGGATTCCCAGTCCCCTCTCTCCATGCCAGTTAATCAAATTTTACAACAGAAAAAATTCTCTTGTCCCCCCTCACGGGGGCATTACATTTGGAAAAAAACATACATTGAAATCGCAACAGGATTGTAGCGTATGATTTATAAAGATTAATTTTTCAGATAGTGGTTGCAACAATAGCCTTTGGGATGGGCATAGATAAACCTGACGTACGTTTTGTCATACATCACTGTATTTCAAAATCCATGGAAAATTTCTACCAGGTGGGTGTTGGAGTTTTCATTAGTTTTTATACTTGATTGGATGAGGGCTTTCTTGGTAGAAGGATGCTAAAAATGGAGGTTATTGGTAGGAGGGAGAGAGGAAGGCCAAAGAGTAGGTTCATAGATGTGGTGAGGGAATATATAAGGGTATGTAGTTTGATGGAAGAGGATGTAGGGGATATAGCTATGGCGCCACCTGATGGGAGAAGCTGAAGGATTTGATGACAATACCAAATGGTGACGGAGAAAGAATTTCGTCCCTTGTATTCCTTAAATGTTATAAGAAGCAACTGCCTGAATTTTTTTTTCTTGCACTAGAAAAGTTGATAGAATGGATAAGCATATCCGTTTTAGGTGGCTGTCATGATGCTAAGGAATACGAGGAATGAGCTCTCTCTTTCCTGTTAGGGGTAGCTGATGTCATAGCTTTTTCCTAACTAGTAAGCATCAGTTATACTGTGTTTGTTTTGTAACTTGCCACATGTATATTTAAACTAAAAGTTACTGTATCTATCTACAGGAGAGTGGTAGGTCTGGGAGGGACAGCAGACCTGCCAAATGTATCGTGTATTGGAGATTCGCTGACTTTGCTAGACAGAGCACCATGGTATTCACTGAGCAGACAGGCCTTGAGAACTTATATGGACTTATAAGTTATTGCCTGGATAGTTCAAGGTAGAACACGTGCTCAGTATTTATCTGTTTATTTGTTGATTTATTGCTGTTTTATGTGTAACTAATAATCCCCATCATGGGGATGGATTCGGATAGATTGTAGCTTTGGAATTAAGGCTGGATGCCCTTCCTAATGTCCCATGGAGGACTTTATCATGTTTCTGTCATTTCCTAACTCAAGTGTTGTAGTCACTGCTCTATTGCGGTTCTTATTCTCATGTGTGATTACCATTTATCTTAATACTTTTTTTTCCAGTTGTGACTACTTTGCTGACTTCAGCAGGATGAAATTTTAACAAAAATATCCTTATCAGTATTTCTATGATTTATTTCTTGAACTGCTATCTGTTGCCTCAAGCTTCTGTATTTGTTTATTTCTGCAACTTTGTTAAAATTTTGCAATTTTAGACTTTAATTATTAGGGGTTCAGAGAGATCAGATTATCATGAAAATATAGTTTTTATTCATTTTCTTTTATTTGCATTCATACTGCTGGACCAAAATAATGACTAGTCTTTTTATATATTAAAATGTAGAAGAGATATAATTTTGATGAGAGGTGAGAACAGGGATTGTAGTAGAATGTAAAAAATTATTTGTGATTTTATATTTGGACAGTCAGCAGAAGTATCATAGAAGAGGAATTTGATGAAAAGTGGGGAACCATGGATTGCAATTAAATGTAAATATATTATGCGTCTTTTTATATTTTTAGATGTAGAAGAAACATCATAGCTGAGCATTTTGATGAAAGATGGGAAACCTCAGATTGCAATAGAATGTGTGATCACTGCAAGACTCCCAGAGAAGTAAAGCATCTGAATTTGGCTGCATATGGAGAACAACTGTTGTTAATTCTCACTAAAGCAGTTAGCAAAGACCAAAGACTCACTGGTAAATAATCTTCGTTCTTGTCAGTTTGTGCAAAAGATAAGCATCAATCCAGCACCTTTGCTTTTTATATTCAGATTGCCTTCTGCACCTGAGTTGGGAGGTTGGCATTATTGTAGGGGAAGTAAGAGCAGAGTTATTAAATCCAAATTTCATTACTGTAATGACAGTCAAGTGACCACGCTCATAGTTATGCATATTGTAAAAGTGAACAAGACCAAGCATATGACAAAACAGAATTGCAAAGCTAGGTTTCAGGTCCTCCTAGTTTATCTTGGTTTCCAGATGAGGGTTGGTTGTTGCCCATCAGTAAATCTTTCATGTATTCTGCCTCTTTTATGAGTAGATAAAATGGTATAAAAGTGAAAGCACAGGGAAGAAATGAAATGCGAAATTTCATTGAATCCCTTGTTGTTGAGGTAGAAGTATAAATGATGGCAGATAACACTCAGAGTTGTGGGGATAAATGAAAGACGGTTTCAATTCTCTCTTTATTACTAGAACAACCAGGAGTACGCTCTGACGCATCCTTACTATACAGCGACTGGTGAACAACTGACTAGTAGTACAAAGTGGTGAACCTTATTAACTTCACTGCGAAATCCAAGGATAAAAAATGACAACGAAAGACAATCAAGAAATTATAATAAACAAAAACACTTATTTAAGTTTACATTTAGCACCCCCTCTTTTCTTAAATTCTTTAAACAAATCAAACTTAAATAATCTAAACCTTCTTTCTGAGAAAAGCCTCGTGCTGCTAATCTTTGCTTTATATCTTTGCTCAGTGTTTGGTGCCACCTTTACTGAATACACCCATTTACTACCAATAGTTGTTTTTCCTTTGAGTAAATTAGTTACAGTGTATGTATTGTTTTCCTTAAGAGCTTGCATTTCATCATTCATAGCTTCCTTCCACTGCTCTGATTCTGTAGAAGATATAGCCTCTTGGTAATTATTAGGTACACTAACTACTTTATAGCAAAACTCTTTGGCACACTTAGCTATCTTAAACAAATCTTTATCTTTTTCAGTTACATAATCAGACAAGTATTTAGGTATACACAATACATCCTTTAACAAAATTTTATGAGCACAATAACCACCGTCTTTGATAACTACACTTGCATCACCTTTGCCATATATATCACATTATTTGCCCTAGAACTGTCTTCTAGTTCTATATAATGTGAAGATGAAGCAAAATCTGGAACAAATTTAACAAACTTATTTTTGTCTGTAATGATGTGTGAAGTTGCTCCACAGTCCACTCATAAACTTCTCACATTAACATCATTGTAACTTACCACATCAAAATCACTAACCTTCATAGCAAAAACATGAGAATCGTCAATTTTATCAATATTCACATTCTTAGCTGAATTATTACTTTTATTTCTTCTGCACTCTTTTATGTAGTGACTCTTGTTTTTACGAATATTACACCACTTTGCTTTATCAAAGCTCTTTGAATACTTATTTCTCTCACCACACTCATAGTATTTATGTCCAGGTTGTCGACACTTGAAGCACATAACTGCTCTCGCATCACTATTCATAATCTTTTCAGATTTTACTTCACTTTTAGCTCGAACAGTTTCTTCAAAACTTTCTTAATGCTGCTCTAAATTCACCAAAAGTCACATTGTCCTGCCTTTGAGTGATGACTGTTGAGAATGCAGCATAATTTGCAGGTAGAGTTTTTAGGCTTATAGCAACAAGTAACCCATCGCTAATAACTTCACCAGCATTTCTGAGTACCCAAGCGCTCCTTTCCGCACACAAAATGTACTCTGTTATTGTCTTGTTCTCCCTATTGCTCAATGACGTCAACTCATGATAAAGGAAGATTATACTGGGCTTAGACTTCCCGCAATAATCTTCTTGCAGAATTTCCAATGCTCTTTTGCCGTCTTCCGCTGCATCTCTTATGATTAGAGAGAGGCTTTTATCAT
Organism: Halocaridina rubra; assembly: GCA_037179515.1. Taxonomy (NCBI): domain Eukaryota; kingdom Metazoa; phylum Arthropoda; class Malacostraca; order Decapoda; family Atyidae; genus Halocaridina; species Halocaridina rubra. Next base: position 125,339 of record JAXCGZ010001971.1, on the reverse strand, counting down.
CCAATGCTTGCATGAGTTCAGTATATACATGCTCATTTCACCCACAACTCGTATTTTTCTTCATTGCCATCAAAATACAGTCTGTTAACATGATCGGGCCCATAGCTTGTTGAGGTAGAAATAGACATGAGGGCAGATAACAACACTCAGACTTGTGGGGATAAAAGAAAGACTGTTACAATTCTTTCTTTATTCCTGGAGCAACCAGGAGTACGCTCTGATGCATCTTCACTATACAGCGACTTGTGAATGACTGACTAGTATTACAAAGTGATTAACCTTATCAAATTCACTGCGAAATCCAAGGACAATAAAAAATGACAACGAAAGACAATCAAGTGAGTAACAATAATAAACAAAATCACTTATTTAAGTTTACACTTAACACTTGTATCACCAAGTATTGGAAGCCATGATGATGCTTCTCCTTATAGTTGTTCAGTAGATTAAGACCTTTAGAGTTCCTATTACTTTCATGCATGTTTTTGGAATTCTCCTAAGAGTAAGGTTTTGTATTATGTTTGTTAAATAATCCTGTTCAAATGGGATGGACACAAACAATTTGTGGATGGAGATTAATGCTTGAGCTCACAGCTGGGCTTTAGGAAGCTAAAACCCAGCTGTCAGATCAAGCACGGGTTTTTTCATATTCTATGTTAGAGCCATAATCTCTGTGCTACCTTGATCTCTATGAATGGATCAAGATGATCCAGAAAACTTAAAGACTTTGAACTCTTAGCAAATTATGATAGTTGCAGAAATGTACATGATTATTACTTGTTAGATTTTTTCTCCTTCAATTTTAATAACAGTTGCCTTGTTATTTTAACCTCTATATTTTATAAATTCATTAGTGAGGTTGGGATAATATATTCGTACTTTGTGTATATCCTATGAATGTCACAAGAGACATGTTAAAAAGATAGAGGAACTGTCAAACAGTACGGTGGTTCAGGCTAGCTTGCATAACTGCTCCAGGATTGCCATAAAAGGCGTTTCAGAAGGATAGAGGGACTGTCAGAACAGAAAATATTTTCCAGGCTAGGCTGATGAGCTATTTCAGTGTTCAAAGTGTCTCAAGCTAGGATAAATTACTGCTGAATAATTGTTTTTCTTTGGTTGTGTGTCTTTGACTCGGCACCCCACTTAAAAGGGGAATTGTGGCTATTATATAAGTCTGTGTTAAAGAGATATGCTCTTATTCTATACAGTATGTGGTTGAGAATGCTCACAATCTTCAGGAAATCCTTACCTTATGATGGCCTTCATGAAACCCCCCCCCCAAAAAAAAAAACCTTGCTTTTCAAAGAGTCTTTCGATATATAATTCCTTATCTGAACTTTTCTGCCTAACCCTTTGATATTCTTCTCCCAAATCTTCCTTCTTACAGCTGTTCTTCCATAAGATAAATTCCTCAGGTTTGTCAGTAAAAATTTTTATGGAGCTGTAGCCTCTGAATTTTTGGAAACTAGTATTATGTAGTAAAAGATTCTCTGGATACTTTACACAATGACTGCATCAGAGAGGAATGCATATTTTATACAAGGTTCCAAAACACATTGCTTCAGGTATGTCCTTTGATAAGTACTGAAAGAGCTTCTCCCATTTAGGTACAAGATCTCTTTGCCAGAAATAATCTTCTGGCAAGAAACCTTTATCTCAATGGGAGAAGCTCTTTCTATACCCTCCTCCAAGGAGATATTTAAAGCAATGTCTTGGAACGTTGTGTAAAATATACATTTCTTTCTGATGTGAATCATCATAGAAACTAGTATTTCATGAATATGTCTTTTTCGAACTAAAGTTGTAATATACTTTCAGGACAGAAACTCATTGATGCCTGGCTTGGCAAAGGTGCAAAAGATGCCAGGGTTGAAGGAGCTATTGCCAAAGACCTGTCACGCGAGAGAGCAGAAATTATCGTTGCTTTCCTAATCATAGACAGTTTCCTGAAGGAGGACTTTCATTTCACCCCATACAACACAATAAGTTACATTTTACCAGGTGAATAAAAATAATTAATTTTGGTAAATTTATATATGATGATATATTCCACGGCATGTTGCCCAGAATACAGAAATCTATTAATGGTATATAGCTTTCCCTCATTTATTCCTTAATGAATATATTATTTAAATGGTTTCGCTTAGCTTTTTAATTAATGTTGCATAATCTAGTCAACATTTTTATCATTCAAACCCTGAGGCAGGTCTACCACCTTTTAAAAATATTATAATGTCATGATAATAGGTTAATTTTATCTTCCTATCTTAACAGGTCCAAAAGCTGAGGCAGGGTTATCTCCTAGCTCAATGCAGATTGGAGGACGAAGGAAAGACCTTAGTTATAAAAGTACAAGTTCCACCATCTCTGTGAAAGAATCACAAAGTACTTTATCCAAGCACTCTTTTAATTCTTCAGTGAAACTTAAAAATAATGAAACATTTGTAACTACTGATAATGATAAGAATGTAGTTAAGTTATCTTCAAGTGAAAATGCTATTCAAAAACCGTCAGGCAAAAGAAAGAGAGAAAATAATGGTCAACACAGTGACAAGCCACAGAAGAAAATGAAAGCAGTTGATGTTAATAGTGGTTCAATATCTGATTCTAAAGATTATGATTCTACAGTAGTGGCTCATATGTCGTCATCAAATGGTGCGATACATTATGAGGCACGGGAACCTAAAAAAAGAAATAGAATCATTACAGTAGAGGATTCCAGTGATGAGTCTGATATATAAAATGAGGCTTTGGTGCAATTCGTCGTCACTGTATTGGCAGCAGCTGTTTGGCTGCTAAACCCATTTTATCATCCCATTTGGCAACGGATGTTTTGACACTAGGAAGATTTTTAAAACCTGACCTGATCTAACGTAATCTAACCTTTACAAAATGAATGGCAACGGAATGGCTTGTCAAAATATCAAGTGTCCAGTTGGCATCACATAGTTGCCCATTGCGTTAACAAATGAGAAGTTGACAGATTCTATTAAGTATGGTTAGTCTGCACTCCTTTTTATCAAGTTTTTTAAGTTATTTATGCTAATAGAGGCTCCTATGCTTCAACTTTTTCAAAGCATTTGAGAGGCAGATGGATTACTTTTGCAATAAACCATTTTATTAAACCTATTCACCAATAGTTAAACTTTCTTATGAATTATGGCATGCAAACCTTGTTATCATTTAGCTAGAATATGTGGTTCTTTGATTTACAGCCTGGTGCATTTGATGAGTTTGATTGGTGTGAGTGACCTACTAGGCAAACAATGATATCTATATTTATTTGGTTGTAATTAATGATTGTGATATATGGAATTCTTTGCTAGCTTAATACCTCGCTAAAGATTAAAGGTCTCTTATGCAAGGCAAAGGCAATGGACACTGATAGCACAGAGCCCAACTGTGTATCTACCATATAGCAGGGGCCCAAGCCCCCTCCAATCACGTGGACCCAGTGGTCTCCAGGTAATGCCTGAATTAACAGATAGATATACCTATAAGAAATCACTCACTCCCCCTAATTAATTGCCCAATTTGCTTGGTAACGACATGAGAAAGTAAAAGCTAATCCATTCCAATTATATTTATTTTTTTTTACTGTTCATTCTCTCTTACACTTTCTTATGTCTATGTCTTCCCCTATTGATATGGGATCTCTATTTTCACTAACCACATAGAGGCTATGAAATGAAGTGGTTGGGGCAAACCAGCTGCAGTTGTCGGGCCTTACAGCAGAAGATCCATGCTCACTTATACTGTGGATGACTTAGGCAGGGTGGTTGTGGTGGAGAATTGTGGCAGCCGTCCCCAACGAGCTAAGAGGAGTGATTGAGGCATAATAGCATCTGGCAAATGGAATGTATGTACTTTGAATTTGCCACCTTCTTTGCAAGAGGGATTATGACCATTGTATATGATTGTACGTTGAGATTTGCAAATGGTTTGGCTCATAGACTTAAACCCTGATTCCCTTGTCTCTGTCACCAATTTGAGCCATCTTGATTGCCCAGCAACTACATTATGTGACTATTATATCATAGCTACTTAAATATCACAGTCAGACAGACTATATGAATATGAATATTTAAAACATCATGTCTTAAATAATATTCTTGAAATGAAGTAATAGTATAAATTTAAACCTAAATATTATTCTTTATAAGAAGTGTAAATACTTTAGATACATATTCGTTTCATATCCTTCTTAAGTACACTGCATGCATTATTTTGCTCTTTTTTTTCTCAGTAAAGCTACAGAGAGAAGAGGTGGGGTGTAGGATTGTATGTATATTACAATTGTTGCCACCTTCTAGATGTATTGAGATGTAATATCATGTTCTAAAATGAGATTTGTTGTATTGGAAAATCGTCTTTATTTTGTAAAAAGTGAACAAAGATCACATCAACTTGCCTTTCAGGTCCACAATATAGTTTGAGGACAGGGTATGGAAGAGGTTGCTTATACAATGTGTAAAGGTTTGTATTAATAATGAGCGTATATCATGGCTTCCAGTTTATTGTTGCAAGATGGGTGCCGGTCGGCTCAATCAATATAAACATTAGAAACCAACAACGGGTAGAAGTACAATGAAAACTAAAGAGGTGCGATAAAGGGAATAACCTTATTATAAATAAAGGATTAGATCACTTATATCATAACATTCCTTTCCCCTAGAATTTGCAATACATCACATATAAAAAATAAATCATCAACTTCTTAAAACAAGGCACACATGAAAATTCTATATAAGGAGTTCAAAACACTATTTACAAATTAAGACGATCAGGGGGCTTGATATTTCTCTGAGACCTTCTCGCTACTGGAGTCTGTATAGGTAACTCGTCACATGCACTATTACTTACATCTCTTGAAGGTACACCATTTGTTTCTATAATATTAGAATTGGTTGTTAATTCACTAGGAACACTTGTTACAACAGGATTATCAGCTTCAATTTCACTTACAACAGGATTATCATAATCATTATTCAACATTTCATTATTAGACTGATTGAAATCTCCAAAATATCTATGCATCAATTGATCAGAATGTCTTTTCCATATCATATTCCCTGAACAATGTACTTGCACTCTATAATTTCTTAAACCCAATACTTCTACAATTCTACCTTCCACCCATAGTGGACCTTTACCATAGTTACGTGCAAACACAGCATCATCAACTTTGTACATGTTTTCTTCATTTGAAAGACTATCATTACATTCTTTACTTTCTTTCAGCTTTACATCTACAGTACCTCTGAAATTTCTATTAAACATAATCTCTGCAGGAGCTTTTCCTGTAGCAGAATGTACAGTTCTTCTATAGTTATAAAGAAAACGACAAACTCTAGTAGTATAATCTCCCTCTTTAAATTTCCTTAAACCCTCCTTAAATGTCCTTACAGCTCTTTCTGCAAGACCATTAGAGGCTGGATGATAAGGGGCAGGACAAACATGTTTTATACCATTCTTTTGCAAAAACACCTTCATTTCCTGTGATACAAAATTAGGAGCATTATCTGACACTATCATGTCTGGCAAGCCAAAATTAGAAAATACTTTCCTTAGGTGATTTATAGTGACACCAGATGTTGCAGAACTAGAGAACTGTATATCTAAGAACTTACTATAAGAATCAATGACAATTAGAAAATATTTACCATCAAATTGGTTGCCAAAATTACAATGCTTTGCTAGAGCCTTTAAATCAGCATACAATTCTTTTACACTCTCATCCTTCCTTTTTTTTCTTTGCTGGAAGGCTAGCAAACTTCTGTGATAAGAAGGCTTAACAATAAAATGACCTTTCAATAACTGAACCAAGTCTGCATAAGACTTTGTGTGGGGCAAATCAGGAGCACAAAGATTGCCTAAAACACTAAAAACATCAGTACCCAATGACACAAGCAGGAGATTTTTTTTCTCGTCAGCCTCAGTGACATTTAAATGACTAAAATGTGCCTCTAATAGGCTTAGCCATAATTCCAAGGAAATTTTCGATGGATTAAAACAATCAATTCTAATCTGATTCAACGACGACGACATTGCGGATCTATTCTGTAATATTACCAGTATCCACAAACACTTAGGCTAATGTAGCACCCAAACAACCGACAATTCGATATGCTAGGGTAGCAAAAACGTATGCTAGGCTTGAAGAAACATGCGCCCAAAACTGCAGCAACATCATACAGGGCACCTAGGCTTAAATCCAACACTAGCCTAGTCGAGGTGAATCACGCAGCATCAATCCAGGATCCAATTAGGCATAACCATGGTAGCCTAATCCTGGCGTCGGCAAACAAAACATTTGGCACCTACCAGAAATCTTGCAAGGCGAATCTATTTAAGCCAGTAATATAACCAAACTCGAGAGGTTTCCCATATCCATGAAGGGTTTACTCGTCGCCAAATGTAAAGGTTTGTATTAATAATGAGCGTATATCATGGCTTCCAGTTTATTGTTGCAAGATGGGTGCCGGTCGGCTCAATCAATATAAACATTAGAAACCAACAACGGGTAGAAGTACAATGAAAACTAAAGAGGTGCGATAAAGGGAATAACCTTATTATAAATAAAGGATTAGATCACTTATATCATAACACAATGGAGAGAAGGAAACAAAATCGCTACGTTACCAAGAAACAGATCACGGAGAAAGTGAATAGTTAAATTTAATTTTGGTTGTTGATCAGAAAGACACCATATTGGTGGTAAGATAATAACTAAATTGAAAAATGACATTTAATGCTAATTATAGACTGAAAAAATATCAGCATAGCAGTATAAATTGTTATACTTCAAAGGCTGAGTACATAGAATTCAAGAGAGAATGATGCAGATGGAGGAATGTGTAATGATAAGAGCGGATTTAGTTGGTTATACAATACGTATATGGCCTAGAAAATGCTGTGTATATGGAGGCCCCAAGGATATAGTAATCAAGCTCTGCTTGATAGCCTTTCTTAGCTACGCAGGCTAAATATATGCAATATGAAACTTGTCCGGTTGTTTTTAGAAAGGTACAGTGCTCTTGTGAGCTTGGACCTTTATTAGAGCAAAAATTCCCAGCTCTTATATAAATAAATGGAAATTGGATGATGACTATTGCTATAACTTTTGATATGGTAATTTTTTTTTTTTTTTTTTTTTTTTTTTTTTTTTTGAGAGAACAAGTAATGGAATGTAAAACTGGAAGTCAGTTGTGTCAAAATGAGAGTTCAGATGCTCCCCTACTTACAAAAAACCGAGTTATGAACATTCACAAATACGAACAAAAACCTACCCATTTATATGTATTGCTGTACTGTACTTTATTATTACGTTATTATTAAAGTATTGAATTTCATTAATACTCAGTACTATAATTTATGTTTTATGTAGTAGTTAAGCATCTTTAGCTTAAGTACTGTACAGTATATGCATGTACTGTACAATCATTTTTTTTTTTTATCTAAACACAACTTTCGAACAAATCTACTTATAAACAGACTTCTGGAATGTAGCGTGTTCGTAAGTAGGGGAGTGTCTGTATTTTGTATTGAAGAGCAGATATATAATAGATATACTGTAGATTATGTATTAATACTACGCAAAGACAGGTGAGTCAAAATGAGATTACATTGTGCAGAGGGACATTTTTAAAATAGCTAAACTTTTTAAGCATATATATTTTTCACAATGCATAACACCACAACATAGAACAGATAATGGCAGAATGGGAGGGAGAAGAAAGGAGAAGAGGATAAGTAACAAGCTGTTTTGGAGTAAAATAAAGGAAGTTGGAGACAGAATTCAGACAGTCTTGCAAAGTATATGGACAACAGATATTATGAAAACTTGGGACCTGTGATGACGACAGTATGAATATGTGGTGGAAAGGAAACTTCATTGTCTTCAAAAGAATGAGAAAGCACAATCCCAGTATTTCTGAAATGGCATCAGAAAAAAATCTTTATGATAGAGTGCAAATAAACAGTAGAATGCTTGTATGCAGAAAAAATAAGGTGTAATTAGGCCAAATATTTGCATGGCGCTACATGCACCGAGAAAGGTGTGAATAATTATATACATAAGTTATTTTATGAGCGTAACACCGGGTTGGGCCAAAAAAAAAAAATGAATAACACTGCCCTCATTGGGCCTGGCCACGAAGAACATAAAGAGCAACAGTCGGAGAGTGTTATGACTAGTCAGATATGAAGAAATAAGAGATGTGTAATGAATACACAAGAGTATTCAGTGTTGATGTAGGCATAGAAAAAGAACTGTAAGTGAAGGAGAACTTAACATCAAACTGTCCTGAACAATCCTATTTAAGGCCAAAAGACTTTCAGTTGAAATATCGTAGCACCAAGAAACAAGCTAACAGTTTTACAGCACTTGCCAGAGAGAGGCTAAGTCAGCATTTGCCTGGCAAGGGCTAATGCTGCCTTTGCCAAACAGAGGCTAATGTAGCACTTGCCAGCCAAAGGCTAATGCAGCATTTGCCAGACAAAGGCTTCTGCAGCTCTTGCCAGACAAGAGAAAATGCAGCACTTGCCAGACAAAACTTATTCAACACCGTCAAAAAAAAGTGTAATGAAGTACTTAACTGACAAAAGCTAATGCAGCATTTGCTAGACAAATGGTGTTTGTGAAAGTAAAGGCTACAAAATACGAAGCAGCGAGATTTATGACACTTTGAAACTGATAAAGAATGAAGATGTATTAAAATATAGCTTATTTTGATCTATTATACAGGCAGACCAAAATAACATATTAAATAAATTCGCAGTTTGAGAGAGCAAGAGTATAATATATGGTAATGAAATATCGAAGTCAGGAAATGCTAAGAAACCTAGCAAGGATATTGAAAACAGTCCTGGTGCATATGATAAGTGGAAAAGTTATTGGACCGGCTTAAGCACGTATTGAGAATTGCAAAATTTAGATCCTGATATTGTTTTGTTATAGGACTTGCAGACTATTGGAAGTAAAACTAACGTAAATAAATGCCAGATTTGGTGAGGAGAGGCATACTTGGAAAGAATTGACTTAATGTACCATTTTTTTAAACTTGGAGCAGACTATTGAACAGTGATTAACTTAATAATTATTATCTAGTAAAAACTTCATACTTAACTGCAGAATAGCAGATAAGATTTTCGTAGTATGATAACAGATGGAGAATTTCTGGGCAAGATAAAAGAGAAATTTGCATTATATTTTTAGTCATTTTAATGAGATGATTTTGTATCAAAACATGATGTTTGAAGGTATTGTTGTTGTCATTGTTCAATAAACTGCCTGGGTTAAGGAGGTGTGTGACATTACGCCAAAGTTACCAGAAAAACTGTTAGGTTAATGAAAAATATTCATTAGAGAGTATTCACAGAAAATGTAGTGTTTTAGAGTGAAAACTCCATAAAAATACCATATTAATGGTGATAAAGGTTATGAGGTATTGGACAACTGCCCGACGAGCAACAACCCAATGAACAAATGCATTATAGAGACAACTGTTCTAGCTTAGGTTAAGTTAGGTTAGGTTAGGCTATATACAAACAGTTGGGCAATTGTCCCTGTCTGAGATTTGTCTGTCGAGAGTTGGCATTTGAGCAGTTGTCTTGTCTGGCATATGACTGAACCAGGAGGGAACCATAGCAGTAGACATGAAGGTGAGTAGTTACACTGGATTAACAGAGGCAATTACAGCTGGAGCAGTTCCTCGTACGACCTAGTCATGGATATATTTAAGGAAGAAATTGCTGTCAACTACAAATCAGCATTTCATGCTAACATAAGTTACCGAGTTAAGGAAAAACTATCATGGCGGTATATTAACGCTCACTTGAAAGTAGTTTAAGGAACTCTTTATGAGACAAAGGATTGACAGGAATGATGAATAGCCGTTTGGAGTCTCGTGACTAAGAGGGTTAAAAGGATGAACAGTGAACAGGCTATAATATTGCGGTTCTTTCACGCTTACTTCTATTATATATTCATATACTGCAATATGGCCACATTATTTACGTTCTTCATTTTATTTATATTTTTCTTTCATGCTTGGGTATTATGCTATATGTTTATTTCCACATCTTCAGTTACGAAAAAAATATGAACTTTATCATATTATGTTAGGTTTGGTATGGTTAGTTAGGTTAGTTCAACCCAGCAAGCGTTTATAATAGATATCATCATTCTTTTTTAATTGTTTTAAATATTTGTTATTATTATTATTATTATTATTATTATTATTATTATTATTATTATTATTATTATTATTATTTCCATGAGAATCATCACCATCTTCAAATCTCTCGGCTTCTCCCTTCAGGGGTCGCCACAGCTGATCAGTTGTCTCCATTTCTCCTTATCCCCCTACGTCATCCTCCGTTACACCACAAACCATCATGTTCTCCCTCACCACATCCATAAACCTCATCTTGCCTACCTCATTTAGATATCTATCAGCGTTTTCCATTTTTTATTGAAATCGTTGAGGGTATAAAAGTAACAGTTAACCTTTTTTTATTGTGAATTATGTTTTTGTATTTACTCCAGAAATTAATAGCGAATATATCATTGTTTTTTTTTTTTTTTTCCAGATCTCTGGCCTATGATCAAATCATGGCTATTTTATTTGATTACATGCTTACTTAAGTATTTATGCAATTGTATCAATTATACAAATGAATTATAAATAATTGTTCTTAGGACGGACAATGGAAATCATATTTAAAGTGCTGTTATCATGATATTGCAGCAGCTATAACTGTTAATACAAAAATTACTTCAAATTTTATCATTATTATAATTATCACAGAATGTGTAGCATATATTGCTTTAATTGTCCCAGTTTATAAATGTTTGAGCTGATGTTGGGGTAGCTGTTAACTATTAATGCAAAATTCACAGCTAAGATTGCGTTTGCTGCAAAAATTACATCAAACATATTCTCTTTTTCGCAATTATTATAGCATTTGCATCTAATATTGAATTACTCCCCATATACATTGAAGACTTTGCAGTTGATATTGCGGCAATTGTAGTAATCGCTGCGGAAATTACAGCAAATTTTCATTACTGTGGAATTGTTTTTGGACAATGATGTAGTATCACGATTATTACATTTTTTTTTTCAGCTAACATTGCATTATTTACAACATTTCCAATCTTTATTTTTGTATTTGCAAAGTAGTTTCAAGTATTTTTTTTTCTGTCTTTTAAGAAAATTTCCAGTCTTTAACTTTTTTTAATTTTTAAGGGGGGTTTCAGTTTTAATGTTCTTAAGTTATCATCAAGGATGTTGCCATTCTTTATTTAATTTGGCTATTAGAGCGTTTCAACTATTTTTTTTTTCTTTTTAGTTGTAAAGGTTTTTCCAGTCTTATTTTTTTCTAGGTAAGTATTAAGGGTGTTTCCACTCATAATTTTCTTAAGTGATTAAAGGAGTATTGAGTTTAAATGTTTATAAGTATAAAGGAAGATTCCTTTGTAAACTTCTTAAGCATTAGAGGAAATTTCTTTTATAATTATTTTAAGTATTAAGGATGTTTCTACCATGATTTTCTCAAGTAGTTAAAACGCTTTCTCCAAAATATTAAATCTTAAGGAGGTTTCCACTCCTTACCAAGATTGGACGGATGGTTAGGATGATAGAGTATTGAACGGTATTCTTGTGGATTTTCCAAGAAATATGATGGGGCGTAGAACCTTTCCTGGGAATTCGTGACAGCTAAGTAAGTATCAATATCATTGAACCACCTGAAAGAAAAAAATATATATAATACATACACGCATACATACATATACATGCATTTCCTGTAAGATCCGGTTTACCTCATCATAAAATTCTAATAAGTTTGTAACTGTTGATCTGCCTTCTCTGAAACCATGTTGTCCTACTGACAAAAAGTTGAAAGATTCCAAGTGAAGACAGATGTGTTTTCTTAGAATTATCTCCATAACTTTGCAAACTCTGCTGGTCAAGGAAACAGGTCTGTTGTTTAGAACTGTATCTCTCCTTCCCTTTTAAAGATAGGTACCATGTTCGCTTGTTTCGAGCATCTTGGAATTTCCACAGATTCCAGCGACTTTCCAAATGTGATGAATAGCGCCACCGATATTGGTTCAATGCATATTTTAAGTACGTAGCTTTAAGGGCATCTAACTCTATCAACGCTTCTCAGCTCTGCAGCTGAAATGATAATAGTCTCTTATGCCGGCCCTTGATCTCTTATCTCTGCAATCTGAGGTGGTGGGGTATTTTTTACTGTAAATGCTGACTGAAACTCCTTGTTCAATTCTTCGTAAATCTCTTCATCTGTCTCAGTGATGCTTCCATCTGCCCTCTCTAACTTTGAAACCTGTGCTTTGACCTACAGTTTTCCTCTTATAAAGCTGTGGAAAAGTTTGAGGTTTTCATTAATCTTCCTCGTATTATCCCTTTCATAATCTCTCTCTGCCCCTCTTGTTTTTCTTGGGCAATCATTTCTTGCTCGTTTGTAGGCATTTATATTTTTTTGTATTCCTATGACTATTCCAGCATTTGTTTCTCCACTCCTTAGCTCTCTTACACTCATTATAGAATCATTTCTGTCTAGCATGAATATGTAACAAGAGGCTATTTTCCCATATTTCTCACAAATGATTTCGTACATCTCTTATACAGGCTTGTTGTTAACTATGGTCATCAGTCAATAACTGTGTGATTATGTGTGTGTGTGTGTATTTACCTAATTGTACTTACCTAATTGTGTATACGGGAAAGAGCCCAAAGCTCGTATCTTCCCGTCTCCTGATAGGTTCCATTTTATACTTAGTTTGTGTGTGTGTTTGTGTAATTACTTCATTTTAATTTCCTAATTGGGCTACTAGAAAGAGCCCTATGCTCGTACCTCCCCGTCTCCTGGTAGATTCCAATTTTGTATTCAGTGATACTTATCATACTTATCCTTAAAACTATGAACTGAGTTAGCAATCACTACCTCCTCGTTTAGCGAATTCCAATCATCAACTATTCTTACACTTAAAAAGAATACTTCCTTACATCCTGCAAAGAAGTTTTCTTACGAATCTTGAAACTATGACCTTTAGTTCTAGAGCAAGCCATGAAATATCGATCTCTATCCACTCTGTTAAAACAATGAAGGAATTTAAAAACCATCACCATATCCCCTCATTCTTTCATCTTCGAATGATGGTAAGTCTATTTTCCTCAGCCGTTCCTCATAACTGAATGTGATTACCTAATTGTGTTTACGGGAAAGAGCCCAAAGCTCGTATCTTCCCGTCTCCTCATCGGTTCCATTTTATACTTAGTGATACTTATCATACCTGTCCTTAAAACTATGGATTGAGATAGCATTAACTACCTCCTCGCTTAGCCAATTCCAATTATCAACTACTCTTACACTGAAAAAGTATTTCCTTACATCCTGCAAAGAAGTTTTCTTACGAAGCTTCAAACTATGACCTCTAGTTCTAGAGCCAGCCATATCAAAATATCGATCCCTATCCACTCTATCATAACCATGAAGGAATTTAAAGACTGTCACCATATCCCCCCTCACTCTTCTAGCTTCCAGTGATGGTAAGTCTAATTCCCTCAGCCTCTCATCATAACTGAGATTGCGTATTTCTGGCACCAGTTTCGTGGCATGTCTTTGAACTTTTTCAAGCTTAGCTATGTGCTTTTTCAAGTGCGGATTCCAAAAGGGGGCTGCATATTCGAGTTTTGGCCTCACATAGGTTACATAAATATTTCTGAACATTTCCTTGTCCATGTGCCTGAAGGCTACCCTTACATTTGATAAGAATGCATATGCTGCCCTTACTATGCCATTTATAAGTATTTCTGGAGACAAATCTGCCAGTATGTTTACTCCTAGATCTCTCTCATTTTCTGTCTCTTGAAGTTGTACTCCAGCCACCGAGTAGTCAAGTTTGGGCCTTCTTGCACTTGTACCCATTCTCATTACCTTACATTTTGAAGTATTGAATTTCATTAGCCACTTTTCTGACCACTCATGCAGATTATTTAGATCCTCCTGAAGTTCTCTACCATTGTTCTCGTTTTTTACTTTCTTCACAATCTAATTGTGTTTACGGGAAAGAGCCCAAAGCTCGTATCTTCCCGTCTCCTGATCGGTTCCATTTTAGACTTAGTGATACTTATCATACCTGTCCCCAAAACTATGGATTGAGATAGCATTAACTACCTCCTCGCTTAGCGAATTCCAATTATCAACTACTCTTACATTGAAAAAGTATTTCCTTACATCCTGCAAAGAAGTTTTCTTACGAAGCTTCAAACTATGACCTCTAGTTCTAGAGCCAGCCATATCAAAATATCGATCCCTATCCACTCTATCATAACCATGAAGGAATTTAAAGACTGTCACCATATCCCCCCTCACTCTTCTAGCTTCCAGTGATGGTAAGTCTAATTCCCTCAGCCTCTCATCATAACTAAGATTGCGTATTTCTGGCACCAGTTTCGTGGCATGTCTTTGAACTTTTTCAAGCTTAGCTATGTGCTTTTTCAAGTGCGGATTCCAAAAGGGGGCTGCATATTCGAGTTTTGGCCTCACATAGGTTACATAAATATTTCTGAACATTTCCTTGTCCATGTGCCTGAAGGCTACCCTTACATTTGATAAGAATGCATATGCTGCCCTTACTATGCCATTTATATGTATTTCTGGAGACAAATCTGCCAGTATATTTACTCCTAGATCTCTCTCATTTTCTGTCTCTTGAAGTTGTACTCCAGCCACCGAGTAGTCAAGTTTGGGCCTTCTTGCACTTGTACCCATTCTCATTACCTTACATTTTGAAGTACTGAATTTCATTAGCCACTTTTCTGACCACTCATGCAGATTATTTAGATCCTCCTGAAGTTCTCTACCATTGTTCTCGTTTTTTACTTTCTTCACAATCTAATTGTGTTTACGGGAAAGAGCCCAAAGCTCGTATCTTCCCGTCTCCTGATCGGTTCCATTTTAGACTTAGTGATACTTATCATACCTGTCCTT
The DNA here is from genome assembly GCA_037179515.1 of Halocaridina rubra. Taxonomy (NCBI): domain Eukaryota; kingdom Metazoa; phylum Arthropoda; class Malacostraca; order Decapoda; family Atyidae; genus Halocaridina; species Halocaridina rubra. The sequence continues at coordinate 110,312 of JAXCGZ010001971.1, read as the reverse complement.
AAAACTATGGATTGAGATAGCATTAACTACCTCCTCGCTTAGCGAATTCCAATTATCAACTACTCTTACATTGAAAAAGTATTTCCTTACATCCTGCAAAGAAGTTTTCTTACGAAGCTTCAAACTATGACCTCTAGTTCTAGAGCCAGCCATATCAAAATATCGATCCCTATCCACTCTATCATAACCATGAAGGAATTTAAAGACTGTCACCATATCCCCCCTCACTCTTCTAGCTTCGAGTGATGGTAAGTCTAATTTCCTCAGCATCTCATCATAACTGAGATTGCGTATTTATGGCACCAGTTTCGTGGCATGTCTTTGAACTTTTTCAAGCTTAGCTATGTGTGTGTGTGTGTGTGCGCGCGTGTGTGTGTATGTGTGTTAAGCTTAGAATTAGTTCACTTACCTTCCTTGCGTCATTAAAGACAGAATGTAAGCGTGGTCCTTCTTTGAAGGATAGTCGCCCCATCGCGGTTTATCATTAGCTTGAGCCGAATCCAGCTTCCTCACGATACCTTGGGGACTGCAAGAATTAATACATATGTTAAAGGAATTTGTGTTCTTTAGTATGCACAAATATACATAAGCGCACTTACGTTCTTATATACATGCAGACATATATACCCTAGGATGGCAGAAAATGCATTATTTAGGATCATTGGGTTTTTCAAGCTATTTTCCTGTATCCCTCCAGCAAACATGCACGTATCTGCTACCTCGTGTGAATAAGGATCCATATTCTCTACAAGTACAGCTTGCTTACTCATGACGTCATCTTCATTTGTCAAAATGACAACGAGGGACGTAAGCATAGCCGCCATTTTTTTTCTGCTATGAAGTAAAGAGCTTGATTGCTAATTCCTGAGTGTTTTACCTTCACCAATTACCCTTCTTTTCATACCCCGCCCTCTTTTGCTTGAGTTTCAGGCTTTGTGGTAATTAGACATCAAATACAATATCTGCTATCTTGTATTTCGTAGAGAATGCTCGTATTATTGGGAGGATAATAAAAGGAAGAAACGCCTTTAAAATCCTTAATAACGACCACAGCATTTAAAATCCTTCATAACGACCACAGCATTTAAAATTCTTCAAAACGACCACAGCATTTAAAATCCTTCATAACGACCACAGCATTTAAAATCCTTCATAACGACCACAGCATTTAAAATCCTTCATTACGACCACAGCATGCATCACTGACCTTCAATAGGTTCAAAAAATGCAAACTGCACACACAAGAACCAACAAATTGATATTAAGGTCATCGAATTTGGATATCCCAGTTAAATTTTATATCCAGTTTCATAACAAATTGCAACGATTTTGGAGTTTCGACTGTGTAATTTTTATATTTCTTATATAGAAGCCTTAGAAGTAGAGACATGCAAAATTTGTTGCTTGTGCCTCTAGCTAAAGCATTCCCGCCATATATACACATATCTGAGGATAAGGCGCTTTCACATGAACACAATGAGGGATATGCACATACTCATACATTACTTTACATATTACATACATATACATTTGTACATACTCACGTTCACACATGCATGCATACTAGAGAGAAATGGTTCGATAATGGGTGTAAAAGAGCTAAGGAGTGGAGAGACAAATGCTGGAAACGGTATAGGAGGAAAAAAAACATAAATGCCTGGCAAACCTACAAAAGAGCAAGAAATGACTACCTAAGTAAAAGGAGAGAGGCAGAGAGAGATTATGAGAGGGACATCACCAGGAAGGCTAAAGAAAATCCCAAGCTTTTCCACAGCTTTATCAGAGGAAAACTGAAGGTAAAAGAACAGGTTTTAAGGCTAAAGAGAGCGGATGGAAGCATCACTGAGACGGACGAAGAGATCTGCAAAGAATTGAACAAGGAGTTTCAGTCAGTATTTACAGTAGAAAATACCCCACCCCCTCAGATTGCAGTGATAGAAGCTCAAGGGCCGGTATTAGAGAACATCAACCTTACAGCCACAGAGGTATGCAAAGTGCTGATGGATTTAGATGTTCATAAAGCTACAGGTCCTGATGACATATCCCCTCATGTGCTTAAAAAATGCGCAAACTCAATATCAGTGGCACTAAGTATCATATTTAAGGAGTCACTGGAGTCGGGGGAGATTCCAAGATGCTGGAAACAAGCAAATGTGATACCTATCTTCAAAAAGGGAAGGAGGGATACGGCTCTGAACTATAGACCAGTTTCCTTGACCAGCATAGTTTGCAAAGTTATGGAGAAACTACTAAGGAAACATATATCTCTTCACTTGGAATCCTTCAACTTTTTGTCAGTGAGGCAACATGGCTTCAGAGAAGGAAGATCAACAGTAACAAACTTATTAGAATTTTATGATGAGGTAAGCCAAATCTTACAGGAAAGAGAGGGCTGGGCAGATTGCATATTCCTAGACTTCCAGAAAGCGTTTGACACTGTTCCACATGGGAGACTTATTAGGAAGCTGCAATCAATGGCTAGAATAGGTGGAAATGTCTTGGAATGGATAAAAACTTACTTAGAAGGAAGGGAACAGAGGGTTAGAGTAAGACACTCAGTGTCTGAATGGAGAAGAGTTAGTAGTGGAGTTCCACAGGGTTCAGTTTTAGGGCCACTTTTGTTCCTTGTATATGTAAATGACCTACCAGAGTGTGTAAATTCATTCATGAATATGTTTGCAGATGATGCAAAGATTGTGAAGAAAGTAAAAAACGAGAACAATGGTAGAGAACTTCAGGAGGATCTAAATAATCTGCATGAGTGGTCAGAAAAGTGGCTAATGAAATTCAATACCTCAAAATGTAAGGTAATGAGAATGGGTACAAGTGCAAGAAGGCCCAAGCTTGACTACTCGGTGGCTGGAGTACAACTTCAAGAGACAGAAAATGAGAGAGATGTAGGAGTAAACATACTGGCAGATTTGTCTCCAGAAATACATATAAATGGCGTAGTAAGGGCAGCATATGCATTCTTATCAAATGTAAGGGTAGCCTTCAGGCACATGGACAAGGAAATGTTCAGAAATATTTATGTAACCTATGTGAGGCCAAAACTCGAATATGCAGCCCCCTTTTGGAATCCGCACTTGAAAAAGCACATAGCTAAGCTTGAAAAAGTTCAAAGACATGCCACGAAACTGGTGCCAGAAATACGCAATCTCGGTTATGATGAGAGGCTGAGGGAATTAGACTTGCCATCACTCGAAGCTAGAAGAGTAAGGGGGGATATGGTGACAGTCTTTAAATTCCTTCATGGTTATGATAGAGTGGATAGGGATCGATATTTCGATATGGCTGGCTCTAGAACTAGAGGTCATAGCTTGAAGCTTCGTAAGAAAACTTCTTTGCAGGATGTAAGGAAATACTTTTTCAGTGTAAGAGTAGTTGATAATTGGAATTGGCTAAGCGAGGAGGTAGTTAATGCTATCTCAATCCATAGTTTTAAGGACAGGTACGATAAGTATCACTAAGTCTAAAATGGAACCGATCAGGAGACGGGAAGATACGAGCTTTGGGCTCTCTCCCGTAAACACAATTAGGTAATCACAATTAGGTAATCACTAACATCCATAAGAAAGTGGCTTTCTTTATAGTGTGAGAATGGTAGCTAACTGACATCTGCTTAGCGAGGAAATTGTAATTTCTAATGCTCCAATAGTTTTAAGAAAATAAATAATAATCATCACTTCCAACCAGGAGACGTGAGTCACTAGCATATTTCTTTTCTTAGAAACTAATAGATTATTACATATATTTTCCCAGCAATAAGGAAGAAAGCATTCCACACCCAAAATCCCATTGTCGTAATAGATGAATTAAGGCGACAGGAGAGTGAAAAGAGGCAGCACCAGCTGACAAGGTAAGCGAGGGATGCTCAGGCCTGATGAATCCTTATTAATGCAGTGGTCTAAATCCCCTTTGTAAAGGGACTGGTTGAGTCAATACACACATATTCACCTGAAGACAATATCTTGACCAATCATCTCAGCTCCGTGGGGATAAAGGGTTGCCACAATCTCCCCACTACCCAGCTTGGGTCATCAACAGGGTAAGTGGGAAAGCATCTTCTGCAGTGGGACCGGCATCCACAGCAGGTTGTTGGCTGTTGGGTTTCACGGTAGCCTTGCTACCTCTTATTCTAATTCAGTTGGGGCCACTCTGCTTCAGTGATTTATGGCTTCATGTTGACTAAATATATAATGCATATATTTGTGCTGAGATATATACTTACATACACACAAAATAATCAAATTTTAACAGAGCAATATTGTATTGGATACTTGGGATAACGTAAAAAAAGATATGCTTCTTGGTTGTTTTGTAGTTTTGACGAAATATATCCTACTATGGATCATATACCCACTTACTTTGATAACATAACACCTGTTTATATAAAATCGAACGTTTTCTCCAACATTTCTAGAGCTGTTAGTCCCCTGGTTAACAAATGCTATTTCTAAAATGATGTGATATGCAAGCAATGTAGGACAGATTTTCAAAGGAATTTGCAGTATGACTAAGTCTAGTGTTCATTCTAATTGCATAATAAGGACAGATTGGAAAGCAAATGTATATTGTGACCATATAGTAGCGTCCATTCTAATAATTTATTCATAATAAGACCATTATGTAATGTTATCAAGGGATGTGGGCATTTTGACCACATATAATGTTCATTCTAATATGATGATAAGGATTATTATAAATAATAATGTGTAGGGAATCACAGTAACCGAGTGCTTAGTATACCCGAGTTGAAAGGTGACGGACCTGCGAAATAGCCCCCGTAGGGCGTTATGAAGGACATCCAGTTTTAATTTCCCAGCCACACTTTATCTATGGGGATTAATAGTGACACATAAAACGTACACTCATTTTGAATAAAACTGTGTTCTTTGGGTACGTAAGTGTCAAAAGTCACTGACTAACAGAATAAAAGGAGATAACAAAGAAAATGTCTTACCTGAAGCACCAAGAACAATGCCATCCTGCGTAATGACCTGGCTTCCCAGCCACCCATTCTTGTACCCAGTGGTCTTTAGTATATTCCACTAATCGAGTAACAAGTTTCTCCTCCTTCCATGCTTGAACTTTACGGATATGAAAAGCATCGTAGTCTAACACTTTTTCGAGGAACCCAATCGTGGCCACTGCGTAGACTGTGGATAGGTGCTCGTAACTCCCCGTGCCGAACATGTTGTAGCTACTGAGCCAATGAAAATTGAAGATATTCCAGCGCATAGCGAAACCAATCGGTTCAGGATAGCCATCATACACCTTTAAGAAAGTTATAATTTCTTTGCTTGGAAGTTCGTCGGCGTCTGAGAGAACAAACAGGTCATCATCTCTAAGGCCTTCAATTAAAGAAAGCCCTTTTTGCCCCATGAAGGTTCTGATGTAAGAATCTGCGTACCACCCATCGGCTTTGGCTCTTTCTGAAAAGTAATCCAATTTTACGTGAACAATCTTTTCTTGATATCTGGCCATGTACCCCTCCTGAAATCTCTTTATGAAGAGGAGTTCTTTGTGATCACCGTGAGCTGTGTAGTTCGATTCGGCTATCAGGAACACATCAACAATATCATTCAATTCGTGTATTCTGGCTTCAAACATGGCAAATTCGTGGTTAACTGGGAGTCCATTGATGACCCTCCTTGGAACACTTCTGGGTCTCAGGGTAGTATTTGGATATATTTTATAATACATCCCAAACCATGCTGCCTCTGGTATACCACAGTCTCTGCCGTAGTAATAAGGTTTACAAACACACTGGCTATCATTTGAGGTTTGCCTAGTTTTCAGAATGTCTGTACCTTGCAAGAAGCACATATGGGTTTTGCCAATGCTGATAAAATACTTCCGTTGATTATCTTTTATAAAATATTTTCTTGGTTTATTTGTTTTGTACTCCTTGAACTTATAGTTCTTGACGATTTCCAAATAATTTCTGTCAAATGTTGTACTGTTACCTAAGTAGATAATACTTGCGTTATATACATGTCCTGTCGAATTTGTACTGAAGGTCTCGAGTAATGCAAGAGAGCGTATTAATGTGTTGTTCCCTCGAAGGAAAGACAACAGGTTTATGCCAAGGATGACTATAGTCTGAGAAAGAAAGAATTATTATGAAAAGGAGTATAAATGATGTTTTGATCAGTGTCATAGGTGTCAAAGGAGCAAATTGAGCTATTGTCAAGTTATTATAAGTAATGTACAGATGCAGACACCAAATGCAATTTTAAACCTGGTTAAGAGATTAATTACATAACAATTACTATACTATCTCCTATACGCTTGAGATATTGTCACATAAATCAACACTGATTCTAGAGGCAGTCATTGAGAAACTTGAGATAGATCTTCTTCTTTAAGTGAACATTAAATAATGAACCTCAGGAACTCACCTGCAAAAGAATTAGGAGCAAGACACATTTACAGAACTTAAAACGATAACATTCCATCTTCTTTCCAGTCCAACATCTGTAAAAATATAAGACGTAGTTAAGTGACTTTTTTTGAGGGATTAATATTCAGATTTATTATTATTATTATTATTTTTATTATTGTTATTATTATTATTATTATTATTATTATTATTATTATTATTATTATTATTATTATTATTATTATTATTATTATTATTATTATTATTATTATTATTGTTATTTTTATTATTATAATTATTATCATTATTATTACAGTCATCATTTTTATTTTACACATGGAGGGTAGTTTTACCAGTTTGTGCAAAATATATTTTCAGTTTTTGCTTTGACTGAATCCTGAGCTCGTAAAGATACTATTCGTCTATTGACTCCAGCCTCAAATGGTGCATTCACTGAACCTGCTGAGTCACCAGCGGCTGTAGTGTGAAGGACAGCATTATCTTATTTTATTCGAATTAAATGTAGAAATCAAACCAACGGCCCCGTAAAGGGCTTGGTTAGGTTTAATCCTATTCCTCTTGTTCTCAAATTAATTTCACTGGAGAATCACAGCGGTCACAACTACTTTAGAAAAATAATTTCAAGACTTCTTAGGTGAGAGCCAGACACTATATGCCATAACCGTTTACCTTACTGGCACCAAAACCAATGAGGATGAAGAAAAGAAACCAGGAGCAACTTATATGCTATTTAGTGATAAAAAGAAATCCCTTTTTTTATGTGACGCTATTAGTCTCCATTATGGGGGTTGACACACTTAGCTTGGTGCTTGAGAATTATGTCTGGATGACCCTCCTGATGCTCCACTGTGGGCTCAATCGCGGAACTGTCACTCCACCGCTACACTACGTCGGTCCCTAAAGGCAACCATTTACTTTACACTTGACTTTTACCCTACTCTCACCAAAACCAATAGGAATCGAGAGAAAAACTGGCAAAATTACATACTTTATGCAAAATAAGTTAAAGATGATAAATAACGCTGTAATATCCATCGATATAACGGGATATGAATGTAACACTAATATATTATACTGTCACCACTTTGTAAAACCTGTCTCTGCACTTAGTGGTAGAATTTATCTTATCTTTTGCAATGCAACAGGTGTCCAACACTACCAACAGGTGTTCAAACATATCATCAATCATATACAGGAAAGCTACGTGGACGTGGCACCTGCTTACCATCCAATGTTGTACTAATGGCTTCTTTTAGCCAGAATAGATTGGACCGAGAAGAGGAGTTTTTGTTGTTGTTGTCTTTATTTGTAATGTAGACTCCTAATTCAGCAAGTTCAGTGAATATATCATTAGACGTGTGGGGTCATTGCTGCAACATTTATTTCCACAAGCTTGGATTTCAGCAAAGATAAAAATACTCCCTCGTCAACTCTCACGAAGATTTGCATATCCAGTGTTATTTATTCTGGTATATTTGTAGAGTCATGTATTATTTAAGGTTTTTTATGAGTGTGACACAGGAACAGGCAAAAACTGCCCTCATCAATAAAGGCCCGGGCACGAATAACACCAAGACAAAGGAAAACAAAAAAGTTAAGGGGAAAGCAGAGATGAGGTAGTGTTACACAAAGGAAAACGACAGACATAATAAATAGTCAAAGTACAGTGGACTTAGAGATATGGAGGATTAGGCCCTGAGATGATGATAGACCTGCTTTTTGAAGGAAGATAGGTCATAAGAATTTTGGAAGACAGAAGGAGGAAGAGAGGTCCAGAGTCTGGATGTGGATATCTGCGAGCTACAAATCTCCCCACAGTACCTGTGAGATGAGGCCGCTTGGTGAGTGCTACGTGGCCTTGGCAGTGGGGGAGGGATGCTACTCGCCAACTCATAAGTGCAGAGATGGAAGTAATAGTGATTGAAAAGAGAAGGGGGATGATACCTTACGGTGAAGAGAGAGAGAATCCAGATTAGAAGTAAGAGAAGGATCATTAATGAGTTTGACTACCTCAGATTCAACCCTCTCAAGGAGATAAGTATAAGAAGAAGCACTCAAGATGTGTGAGCAGTATTCTAAGTAGGGAAGGATAAGACCTTTATAGATCTTAAGTAACTGTAAAGGGGAAATGTAATGACGAAAACAAAACAGAACCCCAATTTTTTGGATGAAGATTTAGATATTTGGATTATGTGATTCCTCCAAGACAAGTTAAAGGCTATATGGATTCCTAATAAGTTTACAGAATTAAGAGGGTAAATTTTGTTAGTTTCGAAGACAATAGGGTAATCAGGAGAAGAATATAAATCGATAGCCAGAAACTGTCTTGGAGGCATTAAATTTAACTAACTATTGGTGCCCCACTCAGATACCAACTGCATATCTGAGTTGAGAGTAGAAGACAGAGTGATACGAGACTGAGTATGAGTAGCAGATTAAGGTTGTGAAGAAAAGGCAGAGGAAAAGTGAAGGGTAGAATCATCAACAAAAGGTGGGGATTATATAAGATCATTGATGAAAAGAAGGAACAGAGTAGGTGAAAGACCAGAGGCCTGTGGAACACCACTGGGAACAGAGAAAGGGCTAGATGTCGCATCATCAAAAACTGCAGATCTAAAATGGTTAGAAAGAAAACTGGATATCAGAGAACATAGAGAAGGGGTAAAGCCATAGGCAGGGAGTAAGGCCAACAGAGCCTTGTGCCAGACTCTATCAAAAACCTTAGAGATATCAAAGGCGACAATCAAGGATTCCCCATAGTTCCTCAGAGAAGATGACCATACATGAGTAAGAGAGGACAGGTGGTCACCAGTGGATCTTGCCTCGCAGAAGCCGTACTGGTGATCGGAGATAAGTGAGTTTGATTCAAGGAGTTTCAAGAGGTGAGCATTGAGCAAGCTTTCGAAAACTTTAGCAACAGAAAAGGTTAGGGCAATAGGTCGGTAGTTTGAAGAAATAGAGCAGTCACCCTTCTTAGGAGCAGGTTGAACTAGAGCATGCTTCAAAGATGAGGGATAGATACTAGTTGACAGAAAGAGGTGAAAAAGGCGGCAAAAGACGGGAGTTAGTTCATCTGAAAACTCCTTAAGGAACCTTGTAGGGATACCATTGGGACCAGATGCCTTGTTCATCTTTAGCTAGTGAAGAATCTCATGAACTTTGCATGAAGAAAAGGATAAGGGAGGGAATAGGGTTAGAGAGGGGTAAAGATTGAGGGGCAGGTACACTGGAATCGTTTACAGAGCAGTTGGTAGTAAAATGAGAGCCATAGAGAATGGCTTTGTCAGTGGGAATGCAAGCTATAGAACCATCAGAACAAATGAGAGGAGGAAAGCTTGAGTTACAGAAGTTTTTGGAGAGGTTTTTGGCTAAGGACCAGAAACATGTGTCAGTGGGAGATGAGTTAAGGTCATCAACTTTCCTTTTTATAAAGGAAGCCTTAGACCTTCGAATCTGAACAGTACAGCAATTCCTACTTACAATAAAAGCAGAGCGAATTAAATCGGAAGGTGTGGCTTGGTAAGGCCAGTATGCCCGATTCCTGGCCTGGATAGCCATGGAGCAGGCATGGTCAAATCAAGGTCTATTTTGAGAGAAAGTTTTGGTAGAGGAGGCGATGTATGCCTATATTCCCGAGGTTAAGATCTCGACAATTTTTAGTGCTACCTGATCAGGGTTGTGGGACCGAAAACAGTAGTTATCCCATAGGAAGTCAAAGAGGAAGTTACGCAAATCTTCACGTTGGGTACGCTCAAAGTACCAAAGGCGGCGCTGAATAGGAGGGATTGGTGGAAGGGGAGCAAAAATTAAAGAGATTGAGATCACAGAGTGGTCAGATTTACCCAGAGGGGAAAGCACAGAATAAGAGTAGTTTGATTTGTTAGAAGTAAGAAATAGGTCAAGAGTATTGGCTGCATGTTCGTGCCGATCGGGAACACGAGTAGGATGTTTGATAGTTTGCTCCAGATCATGAATAATAGAGAAAGCAAGGGCTCTCATCTTCCTACGTCAGTGTGAGAAGAATTAAGCCATTTAATGTGGTATACAATGAAGTCTCCAATATAGAGAACTTTGGCATGTGGGTAAGAAGATAGCAAGAACTCATGGCACGAGGACAGATATTCAAAGAAAGACACAAACTCGGTGGAGTTTGGAGAACAGTAGCAGAAGCAAAGGAATATAGTGGTAGTGGAGAGAGAGATTTTTAGCTAGAGAAGATCAAAGTCAGGAGGTTCAAGATCCATGAGCCTTGCAATAGGAGTGTTAGTGTTGCAGTAGGCACAGACCCCCACCTTTGGAACAAAAACGAAAATACTGGTTATAGTGAGAGATTTGAAATGGATCAGAGAAAGCATGGATAGACAGCTGGGTTTCAGATAGGAAGAGGAGGTTAGGGAGGAAAGTACCCAAGTGCTGTTCCACAGACAAAAGATTAAAGTTCAGGCCACGAATGTTAGAATAGGATAGAGTGAAAGAAGCAGATCTATTAAGAGGTGCAAGGTTAAGGGTAGAACCATTACTACCACCAGGCAAGTCTGCCCTCAAGCCAGTGGTGGAGTCAACAAGATCCCCGGAGATTCTTCGAACCCCTCTATGCCGGATACTGAGGCCATAAGCTGTGGACCCTCCATAAATAATAGCAAATATGAGGAGAAAAGAGAGCAAAAATAAACAGATGTGGGAGTGTTGTGACTTGTCATTTGTAATGGAATAGTAAGAGATGCGTAATGAATGCACCTGAATATTCAGTATAGATGTAGGTATAAGGAAAGAACCGTCCTGAAGGAAGAGTCAACCCGGAGCTGTCTGGAACAGTCCTAGTTGAATCGGTAATACCTTAAGTCGTAGTCTTTCAACGCGCGTGTCAACCTACTAAAAGTATAGAGGGGAATGTGGTAGCTCAGTGGTAGAGTATCCAAGTTGGGGCGTGCATCTTACGTGAGTTTGATCCAGCCTTAATCCCCCAGTTCCAATATACCTCTGTCCACCTCAATTCAAATGGGGACTCATTGTGACACTTAAAAGAGTGCTTACTTCGTAAACTATAATATACACATAAAATACAGTGACTGTTCCAAGCTCGGATAAGTGGAGAGGTTTGGTGTCAGAAAGCGTATCTCATTACAATACTATGGAACCAAAATCTAAAGGCTAGTGAGATACAGCAACTCCGTATACACGTTGAAATAGGTAGGAGACAAAGAGGAAGAGGAAAGATATCTTATGCTGGTTTAAAGTTTGGTGAGGTTAGGCTAAGGTTTTAGTATAGGTATTGTGGGCTAATAGACAGGAATCTTTACCTACTCAAAGTAGTCTCACAAATATGTTCCATCAGTTGTCATTTGTTGCTGTTTTATGCGTCACAATTAGTCTCCATTGAAATGGGTGGATACTGTCAAGTTTATTGCTGTGGATTAATATTGCATGCTCTCCCTTACAAACCAAGGTGGGATTGAACCCGCGAATTTCAGGCTCGTCAATTCCCCTCTTGCGCCCTCTACCACTTATCTACCATGACACCCATTGGTGCCATGCACTTAGCTGCAACTAATGATATTGTGTTCACAAGGAATGTCACTATCCAGTCTTATCTTTAATAGGTTCCAGAGACAAACACTGTAGGAACCCTCTTCGGGACTCGATCTTAGATCTTCTGTTTGGGAACAGAATGATGTATCTCTGCACTATTAATGTCCACTGAACACTATATTGGACCGTTTTATTTGTCATAATAAATCCCCATGAATAGGAGCGGACACAGGCAGGAAACGGGGGATATAAACTGGACGCCTGTCTTAATATCATGCGGAGGGCTCAAAACCGCGTCATTCACCTCCCGACTCTTGCGTGTATTGTAAGCGTAAAAGTTATAATCTCAGATATGTTAAAAGTATAATCTACCTCAGTATAATTACCCTATTATGTTAACGACCCCATTAGTTCCCATGTATCAAATTAACAAGCGTGATTATGTTCCCTGACTAATTACCTCACACCTGGGACTTATAGGATTACTTCAGTTTTCTTTATATATAAGCTTGTCTGGGGTGAATAAATTTGAATTTTTGCTCTTATGATGAGTAAAGAATATGAGATCAGCATTCTGCTCTCCTTAACCCAAAGGGATGTCCCTGTCCTATTGCCTCCTAAGGGATGCAGGGAAGATGAGGGTAGCATTATATTTCCATTATCGTAAAAAAAATCCTTTTTAAACATCTGTTTTGATGCACAGTATGCATAGGAGCAGCATCATTTCATCCTCATTACCAAATATTCCTCTAAGTTGGCTTTTACGATATGCTGGGTATACAAGGGCAAAATTCATCATTCTTTTATCCCCTTCACCAGATATATTTATTCATGTCGCCTCCTCTAGTACTCTTGTAGTCTTTGCCATTTTATACACCACAGTTAGTCCCCATTTGAGTGTGGGTGGACACATACTTCGAAGAGCTTGGGAATTTAGGTATGATGCTCTTCCTAATGCCCCATGGAGGGATCGAACCCGCATTTGTCAAGCTTGTCACTTCCCGAATCGTGCGTTATACTACCTAGTTACTCCGCTCTCAACATTACTCTGGGATTACAATTGTAGAATGCACCGGAAGTTACCACAAAGAATAATTTGGACTGAAGAATTAAGACTGGATGCCTATCCTAACGCCCCGAATTGGGCTTGGTCTCGGATATGCCACATTCTCTCCATCCCTGCATGTATTTTCCCTGTTTTATAGCATAGCACTAAGTAATAATAAGGGAATGAAAAGGATATTTTCATGACGTCTATTATACATTATTTTGGAACACTCACTCCCAAAAGTCCATGGTAGCTCATTGGTAGCACACACAAGTCGGGGAGCGACTGTCGAGGGTTCAAGTTCACCGCTACACATTAGAAATGGCATCCGATCTTAATTCCTCAACTCCAATTTGTTTGTGTTGATCCCATTCCCGGAGAATAATTGTGAGTGCACACACATTCACTCCTCATCTCTCTCCCATATATATTAGAGACACCTGTTGATCCATAGGAGTCTCCATGATCTCTCTCTCTCTCTCTCTCTCTCTCTCTCTCTCTCTCTCTCTCTCTCTCTCTCTCTCTCTCTCTCTCTCTCTCTCTCTCTCTCTCTCTCTCTCTCTCTCTCTCTCTCTCTCTCTCTCTCTTTATCTTTCTTTTTCCTTCTCCTGGGGTTAGGAAAAAAATGGAAAGGGTCAAGGTTTTGCTTTATCTCTGCCACACTTCCGATAAGGGGGTTTATGGGCCTTGTATATCGATTAATATAGATATATAACTCATGTGAGATAACTTAAGCATTACCACTGGGTAATAGCGTTAGGAAGGGTATCCAACCTTCATCTATCAGCGCCATCATGTCTGTGTCCACCCAATTGCGACTGGGGGATAATTGTGACATAACATAAAACGGTGCATTGAGTGTTGGAAAGCCAAGTTCCATATGTATTAATCTACAGAAAGAATTGATATTGACAAATACAACGGTAAATAACAGCATCATGACTAGTATATTATATGGAAAGGGAAGTAGTGCTGTCCATCGTCTCGTAGTCCACGTCAGCTCAGTTGGAATAATAAGTATGCAAATGGGCATGAATATACTATGAGCGCATGCGTGAGAATAGGTATGCATACGCATGTCTTGAAATTCTGCATATAAAGATAGAAAAGAGTAGCAGTTGGTGCTTCATGTTATAAATCTTCAGATCTTTCATTCTAACAGGGCATCCGGAGGGTGGCCACAACGATTTAGTTGGCTCATACGACACACGAACATGAGAGTGGCTTTCTTTCTCCCGTCAGTATTAGACTCAGTCTCAAATTTTCATTAATATCCCTACTTGTAAATGAGGTGAAGTGATGGAGGTAAACAAGTTGCTGACCGTCGACCTCAGGGCAGAAGACTTATGCCCACTTGCCCTGTGGATGACCTAACTGGGGTGGTGGGGGAATTGTGGCAGCTCTTTATCTCCTAGGATCTAAGAGGAGTGATAGAGGTACATTAACTTCTGGAGAATGTGTGTGCCTTGACTCGGCCACCCCTTACAATGGGGGTTGCGGCCATTATCTATAGAGATGGAAATCTTGTATTTTCTCTCCCATCAACTTCAGAGTCAGTCTCAGTTGTTCAAAAATTTATCTGTTTTTGTACTGAAGAGCCGTAATTCCTTCTGTAATGGGTATGGCCGAGTTAATGTACACACTAATTCATCTGTGTTTCAATCATTTATCTATCTCTCCTCTTACAAGCAAGCTACCAATCTTCTCCCTATTAATCTCTGTTGTTCCACAACCACACACATTCGGATACCCATTGACTAGGGTTCCGATTGCAGTTTTCCTCCCAGAACATCCTCTATTCTTCACAGAAGAAAAGATGCCTAAAGGATTTTCATATCCTTTGCTCCGCCCCTTTAGTTGACTTCTACAATACATATGGGAGCATATGCGCAGTATTCATGCTCTTGCTCTAGGTAAAAGAAAGAAAATTCAGAGAAAGAGATAACAAGAAAATGGGCTATGGGATGTAGAGGATCCTCAACTCCTTGAGTGGAAAGAATTCACCCATCGCCATAAAAAGAAAGAAAAAACTGTGTGTGTGTGTGTGTGTATGTGTGTGAGCGAGATAGATAGATAGATAGATAGATAGATAGAGAGAGAGAGAGACATGTAATTCCTCATCTGAATAGAACTCATCCACGTTGTTTCTTTAATAAAAGCTTTAAGGCTATAAGACCAATATCTATCTATCTATCTATCTATCTATCTATCTATCTATCTATCTATCTATCTATCTATCTATATCTATTTTATCATGTATATGCTCGTTTTACCGATATCAGTAAAACCTTCGACAGTATCAGTCTTTGTACTTTGACAGAAAAATGATCGGAACAGCATCTTCCTCTTGTATATGTAAAAATTATTAAAGATCTTTACTCTAATCAAAGAGCTCATGTACGGTTTAGGTCTCATTTATCAGAAGCATGGAAGAAATGGAATGGTGCCCTGCAAGGAGGGGTTTTAATGGGGTCATTGCTTTCACTTTTTATTGATTCTTTCATAAAACAAAAATGTAGAATTGAAACTGTGTGAAAATGAGGTATTATAATGTCAAATGTAAAAGCTTATGCTGGTGTTATTGTGCTACTAGCCCCATCACGTACAATCAGGTACTAATTGAAAACGCCAATAATTAAGAAAATCATTTCGATTTGGAATTTAGTGTGCTAAAATCTAAATGTTTGATTTTTAGGTATATTCGTCGTAAAATTGCATTGAATAGATATTTCAAAAAAAGTCGTCAGCCACTAACCCTTGTTGAAAGTTATAAATATTTTAGGTTTATAATCAACGATTCTTTAAATAAAGCAGATGACTTTAATCACTCTGTGAGCTCTTTTTTTCATAAAGAACTTATTTATTATTATTTTTTTTAATTTAGTTCTGCAAATATAGGTAAAAATAATTTTTCTTCAAAACTCAGGCCCGATTTCTTAAACAGTGTAAACCTAGGATACCATATTGTTAGTTAGCTAGACACACAGATGGAGCTTCATAAACGCATTTGACACGGTTCTGTGTATGGCTAGGATCCCTGCCGATTTCTTAAACAGTGTAAACATAGGAAACCATATTGTTAGTTAGCTAGACACACACAAATGGATTTCATAAACGCATCTGACGCCGTTTCGTGTATGGCTAGGATCCTGTACGGGATCCTAGCCATACACAGAAACGCGTCAGATGCGTTTATGGAATCAATTTGTGTGTGTCTAGCTAACAAGCAATATGATACCCTAATTTTACACTATTTAAGAAATCGGGCCTTAGTGTCTGCAAATCAAAGGGGCTGGTTTGTGTTTTAACAATGGCTGATCATTCATTACCTTGTGTGAAAAATTCGCTTTTGGTTACCACAAACCTATTTAGAAACTTGTCGGACTTTCATACCATGAAAGTAATCATTATGCGTGTCAAGAAGCTCAACTTTTTACCTTTGAACATTATATAAATAAAAAAAACAGAGTTACGTTATCGATTTTCTAAGTGTATATCATCAGTTTTCTGTAAAGGACCCACATGGCACATTTGAAAAAAAGTACGATGTAGATTCACGCATAAACTACGATAAAATATTTATTTTGTTTAGAGCCAATTGCCTTAGTTAAGAGAACGATATGAAATTCTATGATTATTAATTATTTTCTTAATATTTTATAAAATATTTTGTTTTTTATGCATATGATGATCATTGCTTTTAGTATGTTTGTGCGTGTGTGTGTGTGTGTGTGTGTGTGTTTTTTAGAATAGTTTTAAGCCTTTAAGATATCTTAATTAGATTAAGTTGTAATCTCTCTAAACGTAGTTTTTTTAAATTATTATTTCTAATTTTAAAGTAGACTTCGCAATTTTAAATTTCAGTTGTATTAGGTCATGAACCTTTGTAGCTTTATCTTAGTTTATTATTGTGGGTAATTTTTTTCCTTTCTTTTGTGTCTGCTTTTGAGTCTTTGTGTATAGATATTTATTAATATTTTAATATGTAATATTGTGTGTGTGTATATATATATATATATATATATATATATATATATATATATATACTGTATATATATATATATATATATATATATATATATATATATATATATATATATATATATATTATATATATATATATATATATACATATATATATATATATATATATATATATATATTATATATATATATATATATATATATATATATATATATATATATATATATATATATATATATATATATATATATATATATATATATATATATATATATATATATATATATATATACATATATATCCATCTTTTTATTAATGAAATTGTTTGACATACCATGTACACAGCTAACATAGAATAAGTAGATATTTGTCTGACGTGTTCATCTTTCTAAAGTTGAGTATCCAGATTTAAACTAGTTAGTCTTACCTACATATCTTCATTGTATATTGATCTTTAGTTTTAAAATAGAATTGCGTGATCACATGGTACTCGTAGATTGATAACTACGGACAATGAACACTGAGCATGCTGAAGACTAAGTGTACTACTGTATATCAAGAGCGCTGAAGACTTATGACACCGATTACTAAGCGCACTGAAGACTAAGAGTACTAATGATTAAGTACTCTTGGGACTAAACGAATTGAAAACTAAGCACATTTATGTCTAAGGACACTGATGAGTAAATACACTAATGACGGAACTAAGTGTCCTGAAGTTTAAGAACGCTGAAGACATAACACACTGATGACGAAGCACGCTGAAAATTAAGTGGCTATAGACAAAGCACACTGAAGACTTTATGCTTTTTAGACTAAGCGCACTGAAGATTGCGATTACTAA
>JAXCGZ010001971.1:77500-85000 GCA_037179515.1 Halocaridina rubra | reverse complement strand
TATATATATATATATATATATATATATATATATATATATATATATATATATATATATATATGTATATGTATATGTATATCTATCTATCTATCTATCTATCTATCTATCTATCTATCTATCTATATATATATATATATATATATATATATATATATATATATATATATATATATATGTTAATATAAATTTTTGTTGACTCAAGTGTTTAAATCAATTTTATGATTACAGTAACATGTTCTTTCGTCATGCCTACTACTGTAATAATTGATACAGCTATTTCAAATGAATATCAAATATTATCTTATATGTTTCATAGAACGAAACCTTGCTGGTCTCCAACTCTGCCCTCGGAAATAACAACATGAAAATTATTTTGATTCTGAGCGCACGTTATGCTTTAATTCCCGCTGGAGACAATGCTGAAGACCATAAGTAATGTGAAATGAAAAAAAACAAAAATTGTGAGTGGGGAGGGGAGCGAGGAGACTGGTAAAACCCTTTCTTTGTATTTCTCTCCCACAATGAGTCAAAAAATGTGCTTTGAGTCATCCACCCCCTTATAAGGGGGAGTATGACCCTTGCATATATATAGACATAAAACAAAGGTCCCTTCCAAAGGCTCTGTGATGTGAAAGATAATGTGTTTGGATCTTATGGTTAATGAATATGTGCTGTGATTGGGATATATCTAACAAGGGCCTTTCTTTACAGATAGGAAAGATAGTTTCTCAGCCAGCTTAACCAAAACTTAGCTTAACCAAAACTTATATGTATATATATATATATATATATATATATATATATATATATATATATATATATATATATATATATATATATATATATATATATATATATATATATATATATATATATATATATGCAATCCAGTGCAATTAAGGTTCATAGTATGCATGGAGAGCCTTTACAATTGATATTTTAGACAATATTGCAAAAATTAATAAATTGTAGCTGATACATTTTTATACAACCCGTTCCTGGTGAAGACATACAGTCATAGGTTTTTTCTGTAACCATACAGAATGCAGTTAATTTATATGCACTAGTTTGTAGAGTCAAGACAGATGAGAGAGTTCTGGCATGAGATCTCCTTCTGGAATCAGATTGTGCGTGATTGTGAAACGGGTGAGAGTGAAATTTTGGATATTGGTAGCGTGTTTGTGAGAAGAAATTGGGAATCTGGTGAATGGGTATATGCTTTGACTTGGCCACGCCATTACAAGGAGGATTTGAGGTCTTTGTGTATAAACAGAATACAATATACTAACTGGTAATTTTTATGTCCATGTAAAAGTAAGAGTAGAGCTCTCTCAATGTATGTCGACCTCCTTCTCTTGGTCTTTTGTGAAGAAACAAGATTAGAATTTTTCGTCATTTTGAAGAAGTGTTTGATTGAAAATCTTTGATTTTAGTGTTCTTTGTTCATATCGTTTCCCAACTATAACAGATTGCCTGTTTTTATAACGCTTTTTTTTTACATTCGGTCTCCGGGCTACAATGATTTCAGACACGAACGAAGAAATAGAATATCACAAACGCTTCATATATCACTTTTCTCTTCACTTTTCACTTCACTCTTTGCCACTTTTGTATACAATTTTTTTTCCTCAGATATGTGACTGCTGGAGACGACTGTACATGCATGCTTACAGTTAATTTTTTGTAATATGCAATGGTGTTGTTGCCATTTTATGTGTAATATTAATCCCTATTCGAGTGGGGAGGGACACATACAGGTTGGGGCTGGGGAATTAAGACAGGATGTCCTTTCTAACAACCCGCGGTGGGCTCGAAAGCGGGTTTGTCACTTTCCGATTTAAAGGCTCTAACCACTGCGCTTTTAAATCTGTCTTTAGAGTATATTTCTTCTTCTTCTTCTTCTTCTTCTTCTTCTTCTTCTTCTTCTTCTTCTTCTTCTTCTTCTTTTTCAGTTTGTGACACAGAAGACTAATGCACACAGACACTAAAAGCTTTCACCAATGTTTTGTTGACAACTAATCGATTAACCTTTTCTGTAACATGACCACCTCGTGTTGAAATAAACGCTCCACTACGAGCAAAGTGAAGAATACATGCATGCTTGCACATACTCTTTGAGGATAATAGTATTTGCCATGGTAACTTGGTTAACAGAAGTTAACCCTTGGAAATGATCGTGACAAATTCTTGTTTGTTTCGTTAACAATGACCATGACAGATTCTAATTGACTTTATTTAACGACAAGCTACTCAGAGTTTTCTCTAAGTTCTAGCTTGACTCTGACAAGAATGTTCATTGTAAAACGTCCAAAATATTCCACGTTTATTTGTTTGTTTGTTGAGCTTGATTCTGAACAATATGGCAATTGTAAAATGTCCAAAATATCCCCTGTTTATTTGTTTGTGCGCTTGATTTTGAGGAGTATGTGAATTGTTAGATTTACATATTGTTTATTTGATTCTGAACAATATGTTAATCATTGAATGTCCAACTTATCGCTTTTTTTTTTTTTTTTTTTTTTTGCTTGTGCTTGATTCTAATCGACGTTTTAAATACAAAATCTCCAAAATATTCCTTGGCCCGATTTCTTAAACAGTGTAAACCTAGGATACCATATTGTTACTTAGCTAGACACACACAAATGGATTTCATAAACGCATCTGTCGCAGTTCTGTGCATGGCTAGGATCCCCCCATGTGGGAACCCTAGCCATACACAGAACCGCGTCAGATGCGTTTATGAAATCCATTTGTGTGTGTCTAGCTAACTAACAATATGGTATCCTAGGTTTACACTGTTTAAGAAATCGGGCCTTTGTTTGTATGTTTCCCTAATTCTGATCAGTGTTTTAACTGTATTTTCATGAACAAGGATTATCTAAACGAGATCCTATTAGTTCTGCAAATTATATTACAAGGCTTGTTAGGTTATAAGCTCGTTTGCCATAATAAGAAAGCCGAGTTCAAGCCTGACTCGTTCTGTAGAGATAAATAATAAAAAAAAATAAGTCAAGATATAGATGAGATAGTAGTTGCATTTGTCGTCTCCTAATCCCTGCTAAGGTATATCTGATGCTAGGTGGAATTAATTGCACTATGAACACAGGCATAATGACAGACCTTTTTCTTATATGCACCTGACATGTAAATCTGCATCTTTGGGTGATTTTCTGACCTTGACAGAATTTTTTTTTTAATACATCTCTTATAATATCATTCCTTAAACTACGAAAGCATGAAGCGTTGACAGTTACTTCTTGTGTGTGATTACCTAATTGTGATTACCTAATTGTGTTTACGGGAAAGAGCCCAAAGCTCGTATCTTCCCGTCTCCTGATCGGTTCCATTTTAGACTTAGTGATACTTATCGTACCTGTCCTTAAAACTATGGATTGAGATAGCATTAACTACCTCCTCGTGTGTGTGTGTGTGTGTGTGTGTGTGTGTGTGTGTGTGTGTGTGTGTGTGTGTGTGTGTGTGTGTGTGTATTTATCAAATTATGCTCAAGGGAAAGAGCCCTATCCTCGTGTCCTGGTCTCTTGTCTTTTTTTTTTTTTTTTTTTTTATTAATCCTTTATCATATTACTTCCTTTACGACTATTAATTAAAAAAAATTAGCGTTTACAGTCATTTCGCTTAGTGCATATTGTGTTTGTATGTGTGTGTTTGTGTGCGTGTGCGTGCGTGCGTGAGCGCGCGCGCGCGCGTGTGTTTGCATAGGTATATGCTTGTGCTTTCACGATCTGGACACCAATATTTAATCTAAAGAGCATACATCATAAGCTAACAGTGGGATCTCAATATATTAATAGCTGTTGAAAAAGAAAATCCTTTACATTATTTATGAATTCAATAACTTCATATTCAAACCTTGTCGTAGAAAACGACTAAATGGCAAAAGGGAACGGAAGGTGCTGCTATTATTATTATTATTATTATTATTATTATTATTATTATTATTATTATTATTATTATTATTATTATTATTATTATTATTATTATTATTATTATAGGAGTGCCCAGTGGTGGCGGGCACAGCATCAAAGAATAGCCCCAACGTATTCCCTGAGTGTCGTAAGAGGCGACTAAAAGTGGATGGGGCGAGGGGACTAGGAATCCCCCCTTTGTATTAACCTCCTGCAAGACGTCAAAGAAGAAGGGGAGTAGAGGGAAGAATAACTTCTCCCCAAACTCTAGTTTTGGGGTGTCTAAATGTGCGTGGTTATAGTACGATAGAGAGCAAAAGATGTGAGATTGGATATATGTTTGGTAGGAGGAGGATGGATGTATTGGCATTGTGTGAGACGAAGATGAAAGGAAAAGGAGAAGTGGCATTTGGTGATGTGACGGGTAGGGTGTCTGGGGTTGAAAGGGGGAGAGCAAGAGAAGGTGTGGCATTATTGCTGAGTGAATGGATGGTTAATAAGGTAGTGGAATGGAAAGAAGTGTCATCTAGGCTGATGTAGGTGAGGGCTAGGATAGGTAAGGAATGTTGGGCTTTTGTTAGTGCGTAAGGGCCAGGATGTGAGAGATGTGAGGAAGAGTGGGATGAATTCTGGAATGAGTTAACTAGGTGTGTGGAGAGTTTGAGTAGAAGGAACTATGAAGTTGTGTTGGGTGCCTTGAATGCCAGAGTGGGTGATGGAGAGGTAGAAGGTGTTGTAGGAAAGTATGGGGTACCAGGTGGGAATGAGAGTGGCGAGAGACTGTTAGATATGTGTGTGGAGCAAGAGTTGGTGATAGGTAATAGTTTTTTCAAGAAAAAGTTAATAAATAAGTATACATGGAGGAGAGTGGCAAATGGAAGAGTGAAAGAAAGAGCATTGATGGATTATGTGTTGGTAGCAAAGAACATGATTGGTAGAGTAAAAGATGTGCATGCATTTAGGGGTGTGGCTGCTTATCATTTTTTGGTTGAAGCAACAGTGGTAGTAGCAAAAGAGTGGGGAAATAGAGTGGGGGGATGTAGAAGGGAAATGGTGAAGGTGGAAGAGTTTAAAAAGCCAGAGAAGAGACTGGAATATCATATATATATATATATATATATATATATATATATATATATATATATATATATATATATATATATATATATATATATATATATATATATATAATATATATATATATATATATATATATATATATATATATATATATATATATATATATATATATATATATATATAAATAAATAAACCTTTATTTCCATCATACAATGGGTATTCGTCAGTCGGGGCAAGCCCAAACCCCCCACTGTGGTGCCCATCCACAGCAGTAGCCTTGCCAGTAAACAGCTTAAGCTCTCGGTCTTGGACGGGAACCGATCTTTCGACCTCATGAATGCGAAGCCAGCGCGTTACCACTACTAGCCAGCAGGACCGGTTGAAAGTGGCATATGACAGGGTGAAAAAAAAAGAGAAGTTGGGGAGTTAGAAGAGGAATGGGGGTTGATGAAAGAATGTTTTGTGGGACATGCAAGTGATGTGTGTGGAAAGAAGTTTGTTGGAAGTGGCATGAGGAGGGGCAGCGAGTGGTGGAATGGAGGGGTGAAAATGAAGGTGGAAGAGAAAAAGAGGGCTTTTGAGGAATGGCTGCAGCGTAAAAGTAGGGAGAAGTATAAAAAATATAGGGAGAAAAATGTGGAAACCAAGCAAAAGGTAGAGGAAGAGAAGAGGTTGGCAAATGTTAGGTGGGGACAGGATTTTAGTAGGTCATATGAGGAGAATAAAAAGAAGTTTTGGAAAGAAGTGAAGAGAATAAGGAAGGATGGATCTAGGATGGAAGAGACAGTGAAAGATATGAATAGACAGATGTTAAGAGGGAACGATGCAAGGAAAATATGGGCAGAATATTTTGAGTGCTTGCAGAATGTTGAGGAAGATAGAGAGGCAGCTTTAGTGGCAGTGGGAGGTGTTCAAGTGCCAGTAATGGGAGATGAAAATGAGAGAGAGAGATTACAAGAGAGGAGGTGAAAAGGGCATTGTATGAAGCGAAAGCAGGCAAAGCACCTGGAATGGATGGTGTGAGAGCTGAGATGTTGAAAGAAGGGGGTGTGACTGCATTAGAATGGTTAGAGAGAGTGTTTAATATATGCTTTATGTTGTCAATGGTGCCAGTCGAATGGGTGATTGCTTGTATAATGCCCCTATACAAAGGTAAAGGAGATGTGTATGAATGCAGTAATTTTAGGGTTATAAGTTTGTTGAGTGTGGTAGGAAAAGTGTATATTAGGGTGCTGGTTAACAGGATTAGGGTTAAGACAGAAAATGTGATCGCAGAAGTGCAGAGTGGTTTTAGGAGAGGTAGAGGTTGAATAGATCAGATTTTTATAGTTAGGCAGTTATGTGAGAAATATTTAGCAAAGGGTAAGGATGTGTATTTTGCATTTTAGGACCTGGAGAAAGCGTATCATAGAGTTGGTAGAGAGGCAATGTAGAATGTTTTGAGATTATATGGAATTAATGGTAGATTGTTGCATGAAGTGAAGAGTTTGTATGAGGGCAGTAGAGTTTGTGTTAGGGTAGGGAATGAAGTGAGTGAGTGGTTTCCAGTGAGTGTGGGACTGAGACAGGGATGTGTGATTCACAATGGCTGTTCAATTTGTATATTGATGGAGTTGTAAGAGAGGTGAATGAGCTAGTGCGTGGTCGAGGTTTGAGAATGGTAGATGGGGATGATAACGAGTGGGAGGTGAATCAGTTGCTGTTTGCAGATGATACTGTGGTGGTGGCAGATTCAGAGGATAAGCTGTGTCAATTAGTGTCAGAATTTGGAATGGTGTGTGAGAGAAGGAAGTTGCGAGTGAATGTGGGAAATATTAAGGTTATGAGGTGTACAAGAAATGAGGATGATGCTGGATTGAATGTTATGTTGAATGGAGAGACACTTGAGGAAGTTGATCAGTTTAAGTAATTAGGCTCGATTATAGCAGCAAATGGTGGAGTGGAAGCAGATGTGTGTCACAGAGTGAATGAAGGATATAAAGTCCTGGGTGCATTGAAAGGAGTGATTAAGAATAGAGGGTTGGAAATGAATGTTAAGAAAATTTTGCATGAGAAAGTGGTTGTGCCAACTGTGATGTATGGATCAGAGCTATGGGGTATGAAAGTAAGTGAGAAACGGAAATTAAGTGTGTTTGAGATGAAATGCCTGAGGAGTATGACTGGTGTTTTTCGGTTGGATAGGGTTAGGAATGAAGAGGTGAGAGCAAGAACGGGTGTGAGGAGAGAAATTGCAGCCAGAGTAGATATGAATGTTCTGAGATGGTTTGGCCGTGTGGAAAGGATGGATGAAGAAAGACTGCTGAAAAAGGTGTTGAATGCGAGAGTTGATGGGAGAAATGCTAGAGGGAGGCCTAGGTTTGGGTGGATGGATGGAGTAAGGAGAGCCCTGAATGACAGGAGGATAGATGTGAGGGAAGCAAAGTGAGCGTGCTAGGAATAAGAATGACTGGCGAACGATTGTGACGCAGCTCTGATGGGCATCTGCTGTTACCAC